>JBAMHV010000014.1:24681229-24692842 GCA_037177535.1 Pseudomugil gertrudae
GCCCCGCCCCCCTCCAGGTCACAAGAAGTTCAACTCTACCCTGTTCCGCCATGTTTGTAGCTTGATAGCAGCGATACACTAATCTCCTAGCAGGGAAACATTTATTGGCAAGTTTGCTATAAATGTCAACGTATCAGATTCACCACATTGGTTACCCAAAAGTGCACGACCTTATTTGGCAGACCCACAGCAAATACTGTGACGTAATAGATACAAAACATAATAGAGAATAGAGAAAATTAGACAGACTGATAAATATGATCACATAGAATATAAAGATATATGCACAGCATCAGAAGGGAATACATTTACATTTTCTGCGTTCCTAAACACTTAGAAGTGAACAAAAACATGGATTTAAGAGCTAAAATGTAGATTTTGCATATGTAACCAAAATATCTGCTCCAAAACGTAATTTTTTTTATCTCCATCCTCCTCAAAGGGGAGTCTTGTGGGATAGGTTTTCACCAGAATTAGGATTTATGCTAATCATATTTGTACTTTGTCAAAACTTTAGAAATATGAACAATAAGAACAATAATAAAAATGCACATTAGTAAACTTGATTATAGAATCCACATATTCACATCTCTGCTGTGTGGTTTGTGCAGTTGGGACCTCTGCTGAGACAAAGTGTGGTCTCTCCACTCTGATACTAAAATGCAGTTTTAAAACTGCTCACAGAAACCCACTGTTACAATCTGCCAAAAAATGTTCATTAAAACATGGACAACTTTGATCTTACACTTTGAGGATGTTTGCAACCAGACGCCCGAACGCTGCTCCACAGAGAAGTGAGGGTACGAAGAGACCGCTGGGAACGGAAACCCCATAAGTCCAACAGGCCAACAGGAAGTAAAGCAGAAAGAACACAGACAGAGTCACCGAGCTGAAGGTTCCTATGAAAAGGAAGCAGAAAAAGGTCATTATTAGTAGTTTTGTCACATGTTAAACTTTCATTTCCTAGTTTGTAGATGATCTATAAAAACACTGCGCTTTCATTTTAACGAGCGGGACCAGCTCATGAATACATCCTTGGAAAGCTGGTTCCGAATTCTGGATCAGAACCGACTCTGTGGCTGACTCTCAGACTGGGTTGTGTTTGTTCAATCACAGGGGAACAATAAGTGCTTCACAGCTTAACTTGTGTCTACATTATAGATAGAATGGTAACACAAAGCTGTAGATACACTGAAGACATCTATGAATAAAATAAATACAAATGTGTGCCCAGTCATTGCCCCGCAGGACAAACATTTCTATAATCTGATTTAAAAAGATAGATAGAACACTATAACAGTATTATTTGTTTTTGGAGATAAAAATGATTTTTTTCATTTCATTTAATTCCATCACAGTAGGTGAAATGGGTCATTACACACCTATAACCAGATGCTGTAAACACACTGTTAAAACGAAGCTAGTGTTCTGGCAATCTCAGTAAGACAACCCAACCCCACAGCTGTCAAAAGGAGACATTTTTTATTAAAAAAGATGTTCACTTCCACAGAGCTGCTGAGCTCACCATCCTGATGGAAGAGCTGGTGGATGGCGGCCTCCTGTGGGTTAAAGAACAGCGTGGCCATGTCATTGTAGGTCTTGTTGGAGCAGAAGAACTGTCGAATGGTTGAGTTGATGTCCTCACTGCCAACCAGCTGAAAACAAAACCTTCAGCTTTATACGAGGCCATCGTACAGACGCTGAATGTAAAGATGATGTAATGTGATGATGTAATGGTGCATCACATCTGTTTGCTCGTCTCACCAGCAGAGGCGAACGGTTTCACCTCCAGTATCTCTGCTTTTCAGTGCTGTCACAACAGCAATCACACTTACTGTGGTGTTGTGGATTGTTGGGGTGGAAAGCTCACGACATTCACCCAAAAGAATGGAAGCTGCAAATATCACTAGTGTTGTCACCATGGCAACCAGCAGACTCTCCACAACTCTAGAAAAAGAAGTGAGGATGAGATCAGTGGATGCAGGAAAGGACGGTTGTTATGATGGGCAGTGATTGGCGTACCTGATAAACTTGGCCTTTGGGTGGATGTGTCTCATACGATATTTGGCCAAGCACTTGTTCATGCAGTTGAAGAGCGCCCCCAGCAGGCCACCCACCAGACCCATCAGAACAAAGAAGGCCAGGTCCACCGCTGTCCACAGGTGGCAGTTCTTATCTCCATCAGGACACTGATCAGCACAGGGGATAAACAACTAAACACTGCTGAATAAAACATGTGAGGCTGTGCTGGTCGTGTCACTCATAAAAAACCAAACAGCTCTATGAGGAGGCAAAACATTCCCTAGCCTGCACATGGATTCCTGACCAGCCCCCCAATCCAGATTCAGCAGACAAGATTGACTCAGAAACATGACTCTATACCTTGAACTCTCCAAAGTTAAGCAGACCAGGAAGCTGGAATGAACCCCACTTGTTGAAGTTGATTCCTGAGCGGAAGAAGTTCAGGGTAAAAGTGGCTGACATAGAGCAGAAGAGCTAGAACAGAAGATCAAACATGAGAAATGAAAGTAAACTCTTCATCATACTCAATGGTTTAATTTCACAATGCTGATGTACAATCTTACATGACAAAACTCTGCTGTGAGCTGAAATATTAACATAAAGACTGTACAGAGACATACCACTTTCCAAGTGAGGGCCTGGTTCCAGAAGGAGGAGCCCTCCTCAAGGCTGAAAAGGGTGCCACCAATTGGAGCACCAAAGGCAGCAGCGACTCCAGCAGCAGCTCCAGCAGAAACAAAGTCTCGCTTGTCCCTAAAGTACAGAAATCCAATTATAAGGGACTTTACTGGATTGAGCCTGTATGCTAAATGTTTAACAGTCTGCAGGGTCTTATAGGTGAGATAATGGAATGCAGACATACCTGTCACTGCGGAAGTAGGGGAAATCAAACTTTATCCTTTTAAAAGTGATGCTCTGAAACTGATAGAGGTTGAGGTCTGATGAGTGCCCAGCAGAAATTATAAAACTTGCATCCATCCAATACAACATGTCTGATGTTTAGACATCAAATCTAATCATCACGTATCATAAAAAACTATTCCTCAGCCAAAAATCTAACTTTAGTTTTCAAAGCTGACTGATCACATTATGAATTTCTGAGGAAAGCAGTTTCTAACCCACAGAAGAAGCAGGTTCTCCAAGAACTACAGGCAGAGCATTTAAGCACAGCAACCTTTAAACAAACCTGCAACTGCACTGGCCTGATAACTGACACAGAGGATACAAAGGCAGGGAGGAAAACTGGCTCTGGGATGCTGAAAAATGGCTTTCCTCTGCTGTTATGGAGTCACATGGAAGCACACCATATTTCCATTTATACAGTCCAAAAGGAAATTGATATTTTCAGTAGAACTTTGGGCCTGAACACATAGCTATCAATTTGTGTCACCCATTGGATAAAATTAAATGATAACTTCGATCTCTTTTGGAACTGGAACATTTCAGACCTGATGAAGTGCATCCACATCTAACTGAGCAGATAAGGGTAAAGGACCTTCGTCTCTATATCAGATGTCTCTTTTCCAGTCCAGACCCCAGAAACCACCATCTATCAGGAAATGCATGGCTACCTTAGATCATCTGTCCTGACAGAGCAGGTACAGGAGGATATTCATAGAGCAGCAGCAGGAGGTCTCCAGCTTGGACCAGATGTAACTACAGGCTATAAAAGCTGAAATCTGTTAAAAATTCTCATTTCTTGTTGGCTTTTCACACGATCATGCTCTCCTGATGGCTAAAGCTAAAGAACCTTCCTCTTCTTGAACGTTGCTGCTGAGGTTGGACGCAGTAAGACAGAAACATCCTGAGCATTATAGAACAAAAACCATGTGCTGAGCCCATCAGAGACAAGTACAAACAACAGAAATATGTTTGTTAATGTGTGAGGACTCCTGGTTGAGTTCAGTGAGAAAAGCAGAGTGATGAAGCTGCATCAATACCTGAGGAAGACCAGCTCCCACAATGGCACCGCTGTGAATCATGGGTCCCTCTTTCCCCACAAACAGACCTGAGTGGAAGCACTGAGTCAGACCGTCAGCTAAATCACAGGCAGTTTCTCAGAGGTCATGTGATTTGGACAGATTTCATCATGAGTATGATCTAAATAAACGTGTGTAAATGCAAGCAGCCATTTTGTGTCACATTTATGTAAAATATTCTAGGAGATTGAGTTCTGATTCTCTCAGACATGATTGGATTGTTCATCATGATGCATCAGTGTGTAATCACAGACTACAGAAAGGATCTCTACAATGGTTAACACACCTTTGCTGGTTATAACATGAATGAAGATGAGGTTTAAGTAAAACAGTTTTAACTAGACTGTATGAGATTAATGAAGGTTGATTTAGTCTGAATTTCCAAACCAAAGCCAGTTGAGTGGATTTTGTATTTACCAGTAAGCGCTGCTGTTTGGAAATACCAAGCAAGTGAACCTATTTTCAGGGATGTTTTCGGACAATGTGTGGTTGCAAGTAAAAATGTTTACCTCCTGCTACGCTGAACAGGACTCCTGCTGCTTTGCACAGAAAAGTTCGCAGCCGGACGATTCCAGGAATCTTCACTCCGTTCAGGTAGCTTTTGATTTCTGGAATTCCTGAACCTGCAGCCACTGGCTGGTGAAGAAGATTACACCATAGGTTAGTGTCCTTAAACGTACCACACATCTTTAGATTAAAACTGGAGCAACAAACCACCAGCCATCGTACAACAGTGACCTTCGCTTCATTGTGAGCTCATTATTTCAATTTAAAAACAGAAAATCCAATCCTGTGCAGTCTGAAAGGAGAAGCCCTTCTCAGAGAAAACTGTTTCATAGGTTAAAAACAGAAATACAAGAATACACAAAACATACATCACTCATCATACAATTAATATACAAGATAAAGCAGCAAAAAAAGGAGCAATAATATTAAAAACCTTAGAGCAATTTAAATGGCTGCCTGGCTTTTTAAAATGCCAGATGAGGCTGTTCTTAGCTCAGGCAAAGTGAGTTCCACAATTCAGGGCACTGGACTGAAACCTTGGTTTGTTACCTGCTTTGTGGGACACAGAGTACGGTAGTAGAGATTTTACAGATTACAGACTCTGTGTTTCCACCAGAGTTAGGGAAATACACAGTATTTAGGTACAGTAAATAAACAGCATTGTTTCTAAAATTTCAACAAACTACAACTGAGATGTACGGGTGTTTCCACTGAAGGGAAACATAAACTATAATTCTCATACAGTTCTGCCTTTACAACAGCCTTTAGAAGAATGGCAGCTTTGTTTCAGGGTTCCCCTGCGAGCCGGGTTTTAACATATGCTGAGAGAGTGAGCAGCTTTTAGACATCCCTTATCTTTGTCCCAGTTTGTTCTTCAATGCTGTTTGGGACTGTCTAAAGGTGGTTAACATTTGAGGCAATTTGGACAACATTTTGCCTTAAACACCTGGTGATCAGAATTCCATATGGACACTCATTTCACATTGCTATCAACCAAGGTGCCAAGTGGACACTTTTTCAAATTGCCCTCGCTATCACTTAATGGGATTGGACCCTTGTGTCCACTGGCAATCCTTTTGAATAACAAGCGAATGGTGTACAAATGAAAACTTTGTCTAAATTTAACCCCTTAACATTGCAATGAATGTGTATGGCAAATTAACACTGTCCAAAGGGTGCACAGGTTGCGTTGTAGTGGATGCCTTTCCATTACCCATATCCCACCGGTTGAATGGGATTTTGAAACACATGACCAGCTAAATATGGAGGAGTCTGACCCTGACTCTGTATGTAAGGGTGAGGACTTTGTAAAGGATTCTGAAACAGCCAGTGCTGAGGTGCTGAGACAGGAGAGATGTGAGAGTATTTATGGGATCTGGACAGCAACGTTCTGGATTAACTGCAGACAGCTTGATAAGACTTTACTGAGCCATGGTGAAGAGGGAATTCCAATAATAAAGCATTAAAGTTTATTTCTAGATAGGTTTGACCAAATTTTGGTCATATATTTATGTGGAGGAAGCTGGACATGATTATAATCCAAAACATCAACATGGCTCATCTGAGCGAGGGTGTAAAGGACATCATAAACAAACTTACCTCAATGAGGACAAGCACACTGGCAATGAAGATGAACACCATGTTGAATGACAGGAGTTCCAGCAGGGACAGAGAGAGACATCCCTTATCGGTGCATGTCTCTATAGCTGGAGGTGTTCATTTAAGGAAAACACAGAGTCAGTTTTCCTAACATAAAAAGGGGAAGTTGCAAGAATTTTTTAATAAACAGTAATTATAATTAGGGCCTGACCAATATGGATTTTTTTAGCGTGATGCTGGTTATAAGATTTGGCAGAAATAAAGTTCCAATCACCAATTAATCAGCCAGTTAAATAAAAAAATGTCATGAATAATAACACTTCCTTACCATTTTCAACAAATATATAAATTAAAGACCCATTTTTTTGTTTCATTTTACAGTAGAAAGGAATTTTCTTTCTACTGTAAAATGTGAATCCACCAAACCCATAAAAAATTAGGCAACAAATCTCCAGATACAGGTCATTTATTTCCTATACAGCTTAATCCAGTTCAGGGTCGGGGGGGGGGGGTAGAGTCTGCCAGCTATTAGCAGACACAAGGCAGGTACACCTGGACAGGTCACTGGATACAGCTGTACTAAATAATTCCAGGTTATCTGGTCAACTTAAAGCACTAGTGTGGAAGATTTACTCCCATCTTGTGGTGTGCTAATGAATTACACACAACTGAGAATTGTTGTTTGGCGCCTTGCCCTTTAAGGGCGTAATTTCCACTACCGAAGCCCCATAGAGTCAGTAAAAATATCAACATCTTGCTCAAAGTTCAAGTGTCATGTCCCCAATCCCGTGCTGCAACGGCTTACTGTGAGGATGAGTAGTGGCTGCTAGACCTCCAAAGACAGCAGCTGTCCATAAAATAGGTCCAAATTCACAAAAATAATTAAAACAAAATGAGTAAAAATCCCTGACATTGTTTTTGCTCTATCCATCCATATATATATATATATATATACATCCATCAATCCATCCATATATATATATATCCATCCATTTTCTACCGCTTTTCCCTGAACGGGGTCGCGGGGGAAGGCTGGAGCCCGTTTTCGTTTGATAAATATTTAAATAAAACAAACAAATATGATAAAATAATATGTTAGGAAAACACTCCAATCTGGTGTTTTCTGTAACTCAAGTCTGACTTCTGTACCTGCTGACTGGTTATGATTTACACTGCTCATCAAGAAACGGCTTTTCTAAAACTGCTAATATGTTCATATAATACAATATAATAGGGTGTATATATATAGTTAGTTAGACCAATTTTTTCCTCCGCGTCGTGCAGCAGAGGGTACACATGGTCCTGCGTTTCGATGGAAACCGGCAAACTGAATAAATGCCACGGTTGTGTACGCTTGTTTCTCCTCATCCCCTCTCTGAAAACAGACGCGGATTAACAGCTAAAATGCAAACGGTTAACAAGTTTGTCCTCTTCTGGCTACCGTATTCAAACATGGCGATGCATCATGGCAGTCTATTGATGTGTACACCACACCCTATGTATTACAAATAAATATTTCTAAGCTAAGAGAACACTTCCACGTGGACGCCATTGTGATTTGACATTAGTCAAACACGTATTTATGAAAGCAATACTTGACTTTTGCTTAGAAACTGTCCCTTTAATTCAGTGAAGTTGCTCATAAAACATTATTTTGTAGCAGCGTCATGTTCTGGTATTTTCTGACAAAGTAAAGTGACATCATAAGGGTTGTTGAAGACAGACTGTGATACCAAAGAAAAAGTATAATGTTTATTACATTCACATTATGGTCCTGCTCTGAATAAACTTCCTCTCTGCATTCACGCCACTCCTCCTAAAATGTACCTCTCATTGACCACACCACATGCACATCATACTTAGTATTAATGTGCAGCACTGTATACTAAAGTTACCAGCCAAGCTAGCACAACTTTAGCAACAGAAGGAGCCTAGTCTGGTGTAGTTTTGTGTGTTCAACTCCCTTTTTGCTTATTGACTTTCTCTGTAATCTTTGTCACGATTCTTGCACAGGTGATAAAATAAGTTTCTCATGAGTCCGTTGTTGGGACCGGGGCCAGCTGTTATCTGGTTCGCCTCCATCTTCTTAGAGCCAAACCACATCTATACGACAGACGTTGCTCGTCTTTTTGATACAAGTTACTTGGCTGGACATTTTGCTGCAAACTACCTGGTCTGAAACACATCCACTACTGTCCTCCTCTGTGTTTGTTTATGCCTGCATGGTCATGCCCTAAAGCTTATCTTGATGCAAAATACTGCAGTAAAGCATCTAGCCGTTGTGTAAAGGACAGAGCTGTCGTTCAGACAATATATATTGTTACACCACCCAAACCTAATCTGTCAAACACCAAGTCATGGAACTGAGGTCCATGTGGTCCACAGAGGACATTCCAGTCTGTGGCCTCAAAGTATCCTCTTAGAGCATGGGGAAAGACAGTGTTTTTTATGTGAACCCATTTGCTTAACATTTTTACTGAAAATACTGACTGACAGTCTATTTTCATGAAATCTTCTATGGATCAGTAAACTGCAGGTTAAAGGATACAATCACCAACCACACTGAATTTGATTTTGGAGAAAAGATGGACGAAGAAGTCTACAAACAGACCAACCTGAAAAAGACATTAAGGTTCCTGTTCATCTGCAACATGACGGAGTCTGATTAAGCAAATCGGGATATAAACTATTCACCTACCAGACCTACTGTGACCCCAATCAGGAACACCATTACCCACCGCACTGCCTCATACTTTCTGGCTTTCTGCAGGCAGATTAAAACACATGTACACACAACTCAGCTGAGATAAAAACAGATTAAATATGTTTACCCCTTATTATTTTCTATTTCTATAACAACAACCTCAATAGTAATGAAAAAGAAAACAGATCAGGCAGACACACTGCATGTATAATAAAACAATGTCACCTTGTTGTCCATCCTCTCCAGAACATCCACATATGGTTCATTGATGCACCGGTCGTAATCCAAGCTCTGTTACAACCAAACACACACTGTCACCATCACCTGGGTGACACATCATCAGTCCTGGTGATGGTAAAATCCTGGTACGCTTCTCACCTCATAGTCTTTCCTGGGAAGTATCTCATCTTCTTCCTCTCGGATTTCTCCCAGAATTGCCTGAAAAACACATGACAGAGTCAAAGTACAGCTCAGTCAAGTTTATCCTTTATGATTAACGATTACATCCTTATATTCGCTCCTTTCAGTTACACTGACTCTTCAGTTAGCAGGAAGATCACACTGCGATCCCAGAACTCTCCTCCTTCCAGTCCTAACCAAGATGTCTGCTTAAAAACAGCATTTTTAAGCAGATATCAATTGCAGGGGTTTGTTTGGGTTTTTCTGTATTCCACATTGGTCTGGTCTGTGGTTCGTTTAGAAGCAGCTAAGCTGTCCTTCCATGTTCTTTTAAAGAGAAGAGGCTTTCTCTTGCCACCCTCCCTAAAAGCCTTACTGCTTCAGTCTTTTTTTAACAAGTATAACATCCAAACTGAGGCTTGGAGAGGGAAATATAGCTCTTAGGTTTGTCCAGCAGAACAGTAAACTCACATGGACATCCACTCCTGTGAAGCTTAAAGCTGTCTTAAAGGTTTTCTACATGCAAATAGTCTTTCTGTAGAATCATGGACTCCAGATAGTTTGGAAATGACTTAAGTTTCTCAGATTGCTTCTCCAAGATCAGGGGTATCCAAAGTTGCCCCCAACGGCTGCTGTCTGTCCTACAGGATTTTTATCTTTCCCTGCTCTGACCTACCTGACTCAAATTAAATACATCTAACAGCCTATGAAGTTCAGCAAAATGACAGATTAATTTGAGTCAGGTATGTTTGGGCAGGGACACATGGGAAATCTGTAGGACTGTAGCCCTCAAGGTTCGCAGGGGGACATCTCTGTCTGAGATGATCGTCTTTCCTCTTTGGCATTTTGTTAACACACGTAGATGCTGCAGAGCAGCAAGGTGACAAAACATCTGGTTTTATAGAGCAGTTAACATTAAGGATGCTGAATAAATCTGTGATTGAACAGCAGCCATGTGCTGCCAGTAATCGCTATGCCATTTTCACACATTTAGCTTAATTTTTGTTTGATAAATAATTACACTGTAATATGTCATGTGTTGATGTCAATCAGAGGTCATATTTATTTCATGGTAAAGGTCAGAGTTTTGTCCACTCTTTACCCAGAGATGTGTCATCACACCACTAGATCCAACACACATGTAACTTCCAGTAAAGACCAGAAAATAAAAATAAAACAGTTATATACTAAGTAAATCATGGTTAGCACCAGACTCCATTCAGAATTCTGTCTAATGTAAGTCTGAACATGTAAATCTAACAGAGTTCATGTAAAATAAATCTCCACATTAATATTAAAACCTGCAGTAAGCTAGAAGAAAACTGCACAGTTTAAGATGTTATCCTGCAGTAGCTCTTAATCTGGAAGTTACACCTTCACGTTTATAAAACAATCTGATTTACATGAGAAATAGATAAAAGATAACTGGACAGCAGGGTGGAGCAGAGAAACAAGCACTCATGGGATTACTGAATAAATCCAGGGAACAAATAAAACCGTAAAATAATGAACCGATCCTCTCTTTGACCAGTTTCTATGTATTATTTTACCAGTTCTTCTGGAGTTCGAGTCTCTCCTTCGCAGCAACACTGGCAACGAAAACAGCTTCTGCAACCCGCCATCTTTGTTGTTGTGAGGCTGCTTTCAGGCCTTCAGTAAATCTGTTAATCTTTCCAAACACTCAGAAATAACTAAGCTGAAACAAACTGGTAAACAAAGCCAGTGTTTTATACGTGTGAGAAAAAAATATGGGTAATAAATAAATAGCTCAAACTTTATTTATACTTTAAATTACATTAAATACGCGTTCATATCAAGGCTTTAGATTAGAAATGCATATATTCGATGACATGTGAATCCACCATAGACGGCTGGGATGTTGTTTTTTTTTTTAACTTTATTTATAACAAGGAGAAAACAAACAGTATAGTTTCAGTATATAAACATAATAAGAAACCATTATGCCAGGGGGAGGGAATTATACAAGAACGTTACACACATTCAAAAAGTGTGTAAGTGAGACAAATATTAACAGTTTTTAAAGCCTTTTTGTAGAGAGAATTCCTGATTAGCTTTATATATACCAGAGTGTCATTATAAAAATGTTTAAACACAGGTATTTGCTTATTATACTTACATTTGTGAATATAGAATTTAGCTAATATAATTATCAGATTTATAATGAAAAATATATCTTCCTTCCTTTGAGTTCTAAAAAAGCAAAAAACAACATCTTCCCATTTCAGGGAGAAGTTCTTGTAGAGTTCACGTGTGATGAAGCTGCTGAAGTCCTTCCAGAATGATGTGGAGTGTGTGCAAAGCCAGGAGAGGTGCTGAACAGTTTCTGGATGGTTTCCACAAAAAGTTCACATCAATGAGCCTTTTGAATTTTTCCATATAATG
>JBAMHV010000014.1:24719419-24730149 GCA_037177535.1 Pseudomugil gertrudae
GACAGTGGGAAGGAAAACTCCCTTATAAGAGGAAGACAAAACCTCCGACAGAACCCGGCTCAGGGAGGGCAGCCATCCGCCTCGACTGACGGTGTGGAGAGGACAGGAATTCAAAAGCATTTTTTTAAAAAGAAAGAAAAACATTATTAAAAGCATTTTTCCACCAATGAAATGATAGTTTTCATATCTGCTGCATTAATTTGGCACCATAACAAAAGAATGTGCAGAAGGGACTGAGTTGAGTATATATCAGAAAAAGTTTTAAAATTGGCCTGAAAAAGAAACAAAATGGATTCTTGTGCCAAAAAAACTCTATCTTATCTGTAAACAAGAGAAAAACATTCTATTTATTTGCTTATGTAGTTACATTTTTACTTACTTATTCATTTATCTATGACCACTATTAGGATCACAAATACACTAAGAACCACCCTAATGGGAAAATTGTAGGAAAATAAAAAACTGATTATGAGGCAGTAAATTCCTTCTGCACCTTCTTTCTAATTTTATTCTCATGCTGTTAACTGTGAAAGTAACTATAGGTTTGATTTGCAGGGTTCATCCCAAATGTACTTTTTTCTTTTTGTGTTATGACAACCAACTGATTCTGATCAGGATCAGACTTGTGTGATAAACATACAGATATGACTGCTTTTAGGATGTAAGGGGTAAAAGCTCCACCCCTGATGGCTGAAACAAAACATCCTACCTACGGTCATTTCACCTGAAGAGTTTTACTCTACAATATTATTTAACTGTGGGTTATTCTATTGCTCACACAGAAATACTTTTAAGTTGTCATGACATATCTTACCTCAACATATTGGAAGCTCATTGCCACTAAGAAGTTGGCAGACCAGTTGCAGAAACCAGCCACTGCAATGGCAGCAGGCCGAGGCCCCTGGCTGAAGAGCTCAGCCACGATGAACCAGGGTATGGGGCCGGGTCCGATTTCAAAGAAGGCTACGAAGCAGAGGGTGGCCACAATACTGACATAGGACATCCACCGGAACTGTTCCTAAACAGCAGAACACGCCACAGAGGCGTTAGGAACATCATTTTTACAAGTCTGCTGCTGTCAAGGTAACGAAAAACACTTACCAACAATGCCATGGCAACAGTTAGAAAAACAGCTGAAACTGCCATCCCCATCAAACCAATGAGCTGAAGGGGTCTTCTGCCCATCCTCTCCACCACAAACAGCTGCACAGAGGAAGGAAAACTGTCACATTTCCATCTTTCTGTGGGTCATTTCCTTATAGTCCTTTTATTCTGACTTACAGAGACTACAGTGAAGGCAGTGTTGACCACTCCGGCACCAATGGTTGCATAGACAGGCTGGGACACACCTGCTCGCTCAAAGATCCCAGTCGAGTAGTAGAACACCTACACAAGTGATGTTAGGATTCATTAGTGAGGTATGTGGTTGGTTCTCAGTTTATTGGCAGGACCACTCTGAGAGCGCAGACCTCTGCCAAGCGGCACCATAATGTTACTGAAAATTTCAAAGTGACACAGAATCCAGGCTCTTTTCCGGATCTCCACCAAAAAAATCATCATTTGTTCCCAGTGACACTCCCAACATATCTTGAAAATTTATTCAAAATCTATCAATAACTTTTTGAGTTATGTTGCTAACAGACGAACAAACAAACTCCAGAGAAAACAACCTCCGGGCGGAGGTAATTAGTTTTCCATGGGTGGTTAGAGGGGTCCGAATATTAACTAAATTTGGTAACAGAGTTACTTAGTCGGGGGTCTCCAACTTGGGTTCTCAAGAGCACTATCCTGCAGGTTTTTGGTGTTTTCAGATGAAAAAGTTCCTTGCTGTCATCTTCTGTACCTGCTTGTTAATGAGCCTCTGATTTGGGTCATGTGTGTTGAAGTGGGGAAAAACAAAACCCTGCAGGGTGGTAGCTCTCAATGACCGGAGTTAGAGATCCCTAAGTTGACAACGCTACCAATTGCCGGCTTTTTCTTTACTTGCACATCAATCAATTTTAGGTGCACAAACTTACACATAGCATTTATGTATTTCTACCTTTTTAGTTTGATTTAATGGAAAGGTGTGTCCAAATATCTGACTGGTACTGTATGTCCATTACTATTTAATGTTATTTCATTTCTCTGAGGTCTTCTTTGAGAATGTATATGTTAGAATTGCAGCTGTAGCTCGTTAGATAGATCATCTAATCTATTCTGTACTCACAGCGTTGATACCAGACAGCTGCTGTGACAGTTGCAGCATGATAGCAACAAAGATGGGCTGGCGGTAGACAGAGGAGCGGAAAAGCTCAGGGATGGTCACCTTCTTCTCCCTCATCATCTTCTGGCTCTCTTGCCTCATCTCCTGTATGTCCACATTCACATCATCAGTGCCCCGCAGTTTCACTAGCACTGAAAGACAGAAGTTACGTCTACATCAGTTTATAAAGAGACTGAAATAGCTTGGATATACGGTAGTTTTAGATGTGCAGTAGTTCAGGTTCTGTGACTGGGATTACTTTACAGGATGGGTTTCTACCTCTCTGTGTGTATCATGATGAGGACATTTGAGGAAAATATCTGAGTGTGGATTTCACTGACTCTATAAATCTATGTGGCTTGGAATCACCCCTGAATCCCATAAACATCAGTTGGCAGCATGCCAGTCTCACCACTGCAGGCTTTGCTCTCTTCATTGCAGTTGATAAGGAGGTATCGAGGGCTCTCAGGACAGAAGGGCAGCAGGGCACACTGCAGCAAGGCCGGCAGTAAAGTAAAACTCAAGAGGAGGGGCCATAGAGAGGCATTTCCCATGATGGCTTCAATCCCAAAAATCTGCACAACAAACATACTGATGTAAAAACAGAGTATCAATACAATATTTGAATCCTATAAGATGTATGATCAAACTGATAACATCTTCAGTTTAAGTCTAAAGATTACATTTACATTTCTGTAAGGTTTGAGTATTAAAGTGAAAATAAAGATATTTGCACTGTGCTGAACAGAGCTCATTGAGCCTCAACAATCACCTCACAGTGCTGAATGGCCAAACCCAGCCTGAATGAGAGCCAGGAAGGAAGTGGAAAGGAAGATCTAATGTGAGTTTTGTGCCATCAGGCTCCAATCCAATCACTAGCTTTGAAATAACACCTCCCACGTTGTCAGATGATCAATTCTAATCTGCCCAATGTGTTCCTATACAGCCAGGCAGGAAAACACAGATTGTCTTGGTTTGATCTGCAGCCTCTCTGACCAGCTTTCTGACCTCAAAATAACTTATCAGAAGATATGTTTCACAGCTGTGAACACTGCCCAGCTTTCCCACTGGTGCTCAGATCAATTCCTGCTGCGTGTCAGTTTCACTCTTCAGCGCAGAAATTATGTTTCCTTTCATCGACTTTTTGAAGGAAAGATACTGTTCTCGTGATGCTAATGGTCTCTTTAAAGTGTCAACTGTTTACTTGGCCCGTTCTTTAAACTCTTTGTGCTTTGTACTGAATTTTACTAAGGCATTATTCTTCACAAGTTGTTCAGTTCGAGCTTTTTGCCACCCTACTTCCACCTCCAGCTTTTCTCTAGATGAGGATGAGCTGATTAGCTCGCAGTTCAGGGTAAAGCCACGCAGCTTTAAGAAAGCCAGATCTATTCTTATTCAGTTGCTGTCTGATTGTATCTTGTGATATCCTCTTTGCCAGACTAATCCTGTTTTTTTCTCACCTTACATTCACTTGTAGGTTAAAACCCAATCTTGTCACCTGTTTCCTGTGCATAATAAAACTATTTTCTCTTTTTTCCCTCATTTTCCAAATTGTTTTATGATGCCAGTATGGGTTTGAGTTATTAAGGTATTATAATAAGAACTGATCTTGTTACTTTTTATTTCACCAGATTAAAACCATAAATTAGGAAGAAAAAGGCTTTATTGTGTAAAAATTACTAACATTAGTGATAAAAATGGGCATATAAATCCTTTCAAACACCAAGCAAAGTCATGAAAGACGTGTCTGTCAGTGGTCCAAACCTTCATTCATTTCATTTATTTATTTATTTTTTCTCACATGGATGTGCACAAGTAGTAAACTTTATACAAAGCAAAACAAAAAAAAAAAGCACAATATTGTGCCACCTTTTGAGACATACAGATGTTTTCATGTGAGTGGAATAAGTGGCCTCAGTTGCAGGGAAAACTGCACTACAGGAAACTACTTCAGCATTTATCACAGTCCAGTAGTTCCCATCAAACAAAGCCACTACTGCACTTATAAAGCTCCACACCGAGCTGTTTGTCCATTCACTGCAGTAAAACAATGACACAAATATGGCAGCTGCCATGGTGGTAGATATACTTTTTCTAAAATAAAAAAGCACCTTAAGTCTTAATTTAATTTATTAAATGCATATTAAATGGCATATTATTAAATATTTATTAAATTGATCATTAAATATTCTACATTTTTCTAAATTTGAAACACACTGACTCAATGGTTTCCAGAAATTGAGTGAAAATTATCTAAAAAGATAAAAAGTCCCTGATGGACAAGGATTTAGTTATCGGCCTCATGAGTCTTTTTGATTTTATTGTTTCTACTGAACCTTCTGCATAAATATCTTTTAATATGAATCTTTTGAAGAGCTCATAATCTATGGATCTTACCTGGGCCAGGAGAATGCCAACCACTACACCGAGCTGATGCAGAGTTCCTAGAGCTCCACGCAGAGATGTGGGTGAAATTTCCTCAACATACATAGGAACAAAGCCAGTAGAGAGGCCAGAGTAGAGCCCCACAATGAAACGTCCAATGATGAGCATCTCAAAGGAAGCGGCCAGCTTGGAGAAGCCCATAAATATTGCAGCAATGAAAACTAGCGCATTAGCCATCAGCATGGAGTTTTTCCTTCAGGAATAAAAAATAATTAATCATTATTTATCATGTTTTCAGATAAAGAAAATGTGACACCAGAAATATTGCTGGTGTACCTGCCGAAGCGGTTGACAAAAAGTCCAACAGAGAAGGAGCCGAACATCCCTCCCACAGTGAAGATGGCCACAGAAAGAGACCACAAAGCTGTCAAGGTGCTCTGAGGGATGTGCTCTGAAAACCTGCCACTCCACGTCTCATTGTAGAAGCCCTCAATGATCTAAAGACAAAAACCAGCATGAATACAGACAAATACAGACAAAGCCTCCTGCTCAATGTGCCGAAAGCAGTTCTTTCCAATCCCAAAATCAATCCTTCTGTTAATTGACAAAAGTAGAATACGCCTATTGGTTTTCAAGAAGTAGCTTTTCCCAAATACCAGGTGAAGTGGCTGGCTGTGCCTGATCTTTAGCAATTCCAAAACAACTCATCATCCACAAAAGCTCCGCCACCATGGCTTAGTGTTGCATGTTGCTTTTTTAATTCTCCTTTTAGTGTCACAATTACTCATCTAAAACTCAAAGTCAGTTAATGCATGGATATTTAAATATGTAACACGTTATTTAACCCCAATTGATGCAGTGAGCAGCTTCTCATTCCTTAAACAACTTATATGGAAAAACTCAAGCAGACATCCAAAGAGATACAGGAACTATGTGTCCAACAATAAAAACTGAAGGGATGGTGGAGACCTATTGTCTTCCAGAAAGAAATGTGGTTAAAAACATTCTGAATGATGGTGATCAGCGAGCACGTTTGGTGAAATCTGATGGAACAGTACAACAGTAAAGCTCAGGACTATGTCTAATAGTGCAAGTAATAACATTTCCACTAGAACAATGTGAAAAGTGATAAGGAACAGCCGGTCAGGTGTTAGTTTAGCAACTTTAGATATGATAGGATAAGACCTTTATTTGTTCCCAGTGGAGACATTTCAGTGGAACAGCATCAAAAACAGAGAGGGACCAAAAACAGTTAAGCCACAAACATGATTAAATAATATGTTTAAAAATGGTCCAGTTTATTGTTTAAGTAAGAACCCTTGTATAGGGTGTCAACATCCTAATGTCCTGGATTTCTCTGCACCCACTTTCATCTCTGTCGCCATCCAAAAACTGGATGTGTGAAAAGTCTGCTGTGCAGCATGTAAGGAGGAATGGAGCAGAGAAATATGCCATCTGAAGATTAATGTCCAGTTTACACAGCAACATTAAAAACAATTAAAATACAGAAAAATACAGAAGTCCTGATTTCACCTAGGAGCATTATTATAAAATAACCATATCAACCTTTTACATTATGAGGAATATATCTAGAAAAGGATGACAGATCAGTTGTGCTTGTTGTGTCCAGCCATGTCTGCTGAGTTACCGGGTGATCTGCTTCCTGTTGTTTTTTTTTTTGTTTTGAAGTTCTAACTCTCCTCTCATTTCAGGTGTCTTGCCCTTCCTGTCTGTCCTGCTCTGATTGTTTTCACCTGGCTTCAATTTCCTCCTGCCTGTATAAATTTGGTTGTTTCCTTAGTTCTCTGCCAGATTGTTAAAACTGTTCATGAGGAAGAGTGTAGTACATTATCTTAAGTTTCTACTTCCAACCTGATTTCTGGAAAAAATCTCAGTTCTGTTATACCGTCTCAGAAGTCCTGCATTTGGGTCCCCTGCTTGAGCTCAACATCACAGTACTATTGTAATGGATGTTTTATAAATCTCTGTAAAAGAAAAAGTAACAATTCCCATTTTGTAACACTTTTCTTTTTAAAAAAACATGACCAAGTATGACAAGTGGCCTTTCATGTATCTGGTGACAGACTGTCATGATCTTAGGATTTGGTTTGCCGTTTTGTAGTCTTGTCTGGTTCAGTCCTATTTTATTTAGTAGTTTATACCTTTGTCGGTTCTGTTTTGCTTTCTGCTTCCTGTCTTTAGTTCACCTGGTTTAGTTTTCCAGGTATAATAATTCATGCCATGACATGTAAACAATAATGAGAAACAGGTGGAGAAGCTTAGTCTAGTGAAACCAGGTGAACTAATAACAAGAAGCAGAAAGCTAAACCCAATTAACAAAGGAAGAAACTACAAAATAAGACTGGAAACCAAAGCTAAACAAGAAAAGATAACAATACCCCAAAACAAAGCGTTAAGATGACACAGACCGGATGATAAAGTGTTAAAAATTGCTACAAATACAGTATTTATGCTCCCTTTATATCAGATACATCTGGTTCAACTCTATGCCCTCTTACTGTCTTACATTCCTCCACTTGCTATGATTGTTAGCTATTACATCCAGTAGAGGACAGTGCAGAGATCAGAGTTCATCTCCACGTCCTGAGGTCAGCTTCAGACAACACCAAAATGGCATCGGTGGAGAAGATCATGATGATGAAGAACAAGGTAACTGGTGGCAGTCTAAACATTGCAGCTTCCTGTTCATCTTTTCATGGGTTACACATCAGTTTTACTGCTCAGCACTGCCTGTAGTTCCCAGTGGTACTATTTTGTTACCTCCAACAAGATATCAAACCGGACAGACCCAGAAAAAGACCAAATATGTGCATAAAGGATGCAGAAGACAGAATAAAGGCTCCGTATCTGCATAGAGAATAACAGTGAATGCAGAGCTGAGCTAATCTGCATCTATTAATCTATATTCTGTGTTGTTTACAATGTTTCTTTCAAGCTCAACACATAACAGCCAGTTACTTTGAGCTGCTTAATCCTTAATGCCTCAATCTGCTGCATTATCTAATTAACCCGCTCCCTGTCATTTCACATTTGTCACCCTCCTTCAGACACAACTTACAGGCTCAGAAGATTTGCAGATGGCTTTAGACTTGTTAACATGAGTCCCATACGTCCATATTGTCAGATTTTGTTTGCTTCCATTTGATTTAACTGATCTATCATGGTTTTTTGTCCAACTAAACTCAATATTTCCATGTTTTTCCAGCCAATAGAAGAACATTTAAAGCCACCTCATTTTTCCTTGAGTTTATCACTAATTGTTTTTATCTAATCATTTTTTACAATAGGATAGGGCTTAAATGAGTAAGAAGGTGGCAAATGTAGAAGATATTAACTGGGTTCATCTTTTACATACAATAAAAAAATACACCAAACCAGAAGGGCAGTCCTTTTATCCATAGTCACTTTTCCCTCACACTTTATTTTTTAATATAAGACTTAATACATGTTGTGTCATACTCACAGACTGAGGAGCATTGATGACTCCTGTGTTATATCCAAACTGCAGAGAGCCAATCACAGCTGTCCCAACAGCCATCATTAGCTGGGGGGTCACCTGGAGCAAAACAGAGGAACAAATTAAAACAACTGAGAGCAAAAAGAGCCAATTTGTGCTTCTTTTAATTACGTTATAAATTTACATTTACGTTACATTTACTTATGTTGCTAGAACTAATCTCTCTAATTGAGGGGATTTATCTGATTAATCCTCATTTTACAAGTTAATAAATTTAGGCTTGAAGATGTCATGAAAGGTTAGGTACACACGCTACTCCAAAACAAATACCGTAACTAATTAACCTTCCAGACACTGATCTAAAAGTCTGAGGTGTCCCATTTACCTGAAAGGTAAACACTAGTGATGCATGATGAACCAGGAAATGTAAACAAATTCTTAAATAACTCCACATCAAGAGACTCTAGAATTTAAACTCTGCCAAATCTCTTGTATATAAATGTAATATCTTTGGTACAAGTCAAATTTTAATTTTGTGTCATTTTGTGTTGTTTTTGTAGAACAATGTTTCAACAGTGCAGTAGAACAACTAAACAAGTGTGGCCCTTTAGTCTGCTGAAAGGAATACTTTTTGCTGTTCCTGGACCAAAACATTTACATTCAATCAACTTTTAACTCAAACTGAAAATACATGGAGTCACGTGTGTAGCTGTAGCTGCTGTTGGCAGTGTTTCAGTGTGTTGGCTTTAATTTAAGCTGGGGCCTCTGATGTACGACTATGAGCCTGTTTGTTAACACACAATATCTTCACACATTGGAGATACAATACATAACTGATAACAGGAAGAAAAGTTTTCAAATTTCACTTAAACTGTTTATTTAAGGACTTAAATAAAAGATTACCGTGTATGTGTTAAACAACAGTGTAATGTATCTAGGTTTTATCAGCTGCAGAGCTGATCAGCAACTGCTAAACAAATACAGATAAACAAACCAATTAAGAAAGTTTAAGTAGCAGTTTATATAACATTGTTACAGTAAGTTTAAGTAGTTGTTCATGTGGGCATGTAGGATGAGGATGGAGCTGCAGGACCTCAGATTTTTCCTGTAAGCCTGTCTTGCTGGTAGGTAGCCATGTGGAACTGCTGTATGTTTCTTTAAATTAAGTTTCTAAAAGTATTTCTAATGATTTTTTTAATTATTATGTAATTGTTTTGTTTACCCAGTAGCAAACATATTTTTATAAACAAGCAGACAAACTGTTTAGGTTAAAAGTGCATATGAGGAAACATTATTATGTGTTATCCGGGTTTGGGTTATTTTTAGATGTAACTTGAGGTTAGGCTAAAAACGCGTGTTTACTGTGAGCAGATTATTTTGGCGCAGCGCAAAGCTGTTGCGCTGGGTGCTGTCCGCGGTGCTGACGTTTGGCGCCAGTGAGGTGTCGCACTTCACGAGGATGGGTTGTCCCTTATGGCTCATTCGTTTCCAGAACTGATCATATTGATCGAGCAGCATTTACCTTGCCGATGCACTCCATCCCGCCTCGTGACGTCAGACTTTTCTTCCAGACTGTGAAGAAAATCAGTGGTAATCCGTCAGATCAGTATCATCAACTTTCAGCAAAAACTCTTCTCTGTGATGTCGCCTGCATCGTCCATTAGTCCAAGGTCAATGTAAACAAATCTTTCCCGGTTTTCCCTTCATTCACCTGTTGAGGTAAGAGGCTTAGTGACGTCAGCGATAAGTGGATCTTCACAGGCTGCAGCAGGAGCCTCAGATCCTGCGCGCTGATTGGTCGAGACCGACAAATAGCAAGAGGAACTATATCATCACATTATATTATCCATCTAAATCAGGGTGGGCAATTCCGGTCCTCGAGGACCTCAGTCCTGCAAGTGTTAGGACTTTCCCTGCTGAAACACACCTGATCCACATCAAACTTAATTAGCAGACTTGTGCAGCACTTAACATCACACTCTATACAAGTCCGCTAATTACTCAATGATTTGATTCAGTACCTCTTCCACCTCATGAAATCTTTTTCTCCACATAACCCGAGGTCTCCAAAAGATGTCTCTATCCAACTCTGGACCCCGGTGACCGCTATCTGTCAAGAAATATAGCTCTCTCCTACCCTTTGTTTCCTCCCAGCCCATCAGTCCTGGAGAGCACAGGAGGATTTTTTAAAATAAAAAGATAACATGCCATGTGCATTCAGGGTCCCTGTAGCAGACCTACCACTGACAGCAGCTCTGAGTACATTGCAGATGGGATAAGGCTTGCTTACACACACAACAGACCTGAAAGTTGGGCATGTATACTTTCTGCACAAAGTTTGGTATTTATATAAATAAATAAAGTGCGTACCGATGCAGCAACTTTGAATCTTACACAGTAATATTATGGAAAGAAAAAAACTGGCACCACAGTTAAGATGATGAACTGAAGCCACATTTGACTTATTATAGTTTTAAGACTTAAAGGCGAAGCTCTCAATTTACCGGTCGCTCTATGTTCCCACCCTCACTTATGGTCACGAGCTGGTCGTGACTGAAAGAATGAGATCCCGGGTACAGGCGGCCGAAATGAGCTTCTGTAGCAGGGTGGCCGGTGTCTCCC
>JBAMHV010000014.1:24730249-24748198 GCA_037177535.1 Pseudomugil gertrudae
GAAAAAAAAGGGAAAAAAAAAAGAAGGGGGGGGGGGGGGGGGGGGAAACCCCCCCCCCCCCCCCCCCCACACACACACACACACACACACACACACACACACACACACACACACACATTTCTTTCAGCTTGTGTTTTGTAGTAATCTTTCTATTCTTCTGTTGCTACTTTTAAGTTTAAAAAGCTGGAGCTACGCAGCAGGAGCTCTGCAGTGAGAGACGGTCGAGGCAAGAGACAGCCATGAGACAGCCATGAGACAGCCATGAGACAGCCATGAGACAGCCGTGAGACAGCCGTGGTGAAGTTGGAAGTGCATTTGGATTGCTCATGTCTAGTGATTGAATACCAAGATATGTCTAAATGATGCAATCGTTATCTTTGGTGCTGCTATGGATCAGTGTTTTAATATTAGTGACCGTGTTGCAGAATGTTTTTGTTGTTCTGTTACTTTGTGATACTTCATGTTTGTTTGATGGACTTAAAATTGACACATTCTCTGTGTGGTACCGAGGCTTGTAAGACCCGATGTTTTGGACATGTGTCTGCTGTAAAATGATGTTATTATGATCTTTATAAACAATAATAACAAGGGCCCTATCATTTGTCCCGCCCCGGCCTGGCTCTGGCTTGTTCTGCTAGTGAGTAAATGAAAACCCGCGAGGTGAGTAAACATTTCTGCATCCCATATTTGAAAGCAGAGAAGGGGACAAAAATGGCTTTTTGAAAAAGTGCAGGGGACATGTCCCCCGTGTCCCCCCCTAAAACTACGTCAGTGAGTCTACAAAGTCTGCACAAATTTTTGCACAAATTCTAGCTCAAAAGCCGATCAACAAAGCGTGCAGACATAAAACACTGCACGCCACGTACACTGAGCATGTAAAGAATACCTGTGAGTTAAAACAGCAGTAAACATTTCTGCACTGAGGGAATAACCCTGTATTTGAAAGCAGAGGATCATCGATCGGTTTACTGTGGACACTTGTGTGTCGGGTCCCAACGTCCTTGCGCCAGTGACCAGCTCGTTTCACTGCTGGGGATCTGACACTCCAATGGTGACTGTGGCTGACTGGTCTTCTCCTAAAAATCCTGCCCGGCAGGATTTAATAGGCACAGTTTGTCTGTAAGTAAGAAGCCTGTTAGTAAAAACACCTGTTCCAAATGTACAGGTAGATCAATAATATGGCAGGACGTTTACTTTATGGCATTACAGGCCTCTGTGATTACCTGTCATTACCTCTGTGAGTTGATCATGCTGTTATCAAACTTTTTATAGTGAAAGGCAGGAGCAGAATGGAGAGAGGAGACTTCTGCACTGTAAAATATTTATGTAAAATACTTTCCTTTTCTTTCTAACACTGTACATGTATTATGAGCTATAACTTGTGTCTTATGTAAATAATAATTTAGATCATTTTAAAGTTTTTTTTCTGGATCAAATGCAGTGAGAAAAGTAAAATGCATTATTGGGATAGGTTTCTCCAACATCCTATAAGATTCCCATCATTTACATTTTCACAAATAGAATGAAGGTTTTACTAATCAGAAACTGTTTTGATGAATTCAGTCTGCTTCGGGAAGTTTTAGTTCAGGTTTGAAAATACTAAATATTGTAGTTCCTGTTCAGAACAGGAACTATGGTCTAAATGCCAAAAAGACACAAAATGAGCTTATTTTGCATTTTTACAGATAGAATAAAGATTTCACAAATCAGAAACAGTTTTAATGAATCTACATGTTTACAATAACTCAAAGGTAGCTTTGGATCAAGTACTGGTCTGATGTGGTCTAGACTCCTAAGAATTAAGTGAAATGGACTTTTACACATAGACTGTAGCAAATCTCAGCATTTTTTATTTACATGTGTTGACAACACTTTAGAGAAGTGAACCTGACAAATAGCTTTAGAAAAATGTCCCATGCATAAGACATCAGAGGGTCAAAACCTGCCTGTGAGACCTGCTGCATATGAAAAAAGGCCAGTTTGTACATTTAAACAGTAAAGTCACAACACAGGAACTTATTCATAATCCATGATTTCAAATAAGAGTTCTGCAACAGTTTTTAGTGCAATCCACTGGTCCAGCAGACTATTACAAAGCTTTAGTTAAAGCACAAATTACACCCAGTTTAAAAACCCTATCTGTGCCCCTGCTTGCAGGGAACAAGAGCGGATTCATTCACACTTGGCTTATTGCTACATAAGTGCAATCCATAGCTTTTCAGATTACATTGGGGAAACTAGACATTGCTGCATTTTTTTTGTTTGCCTGTTCATCCACAGTGTAAGGAAAGATTGTATACCATTGAGACATACCAATAATGTAGTCCAACACCTCTGGTAGAATATGGCTAAAGGTTGGCTGCAACAACCTGTCAGCCAGTCCCCTCTGGAAAGTGCCAGTGGCCCTTCAACTATTTATATGAGAGTCAATCTCAAAACTTGTTTTTGTTTTTTGCTTTTTTTATTGGATAGATTTATTCTTTTGTATCCTCACACAGACAGACAGACAGACAACTTTATTATTCCTCGAAGGGAAATTGCGTCGTAGCAGTAGTCCAGAGGCATGAGTGGCATAAACTAGAAATAAAAATAGAAGTAAAATATAAAATATACAATATAGTAAGGTGAACATAACGCTGTATGATGTGCAAAAGATACACTTGTTTATTCTTAGTTTTCTGTTTGATTTAAAGTTTAAATCTGATGCAAAACAAATAAAGTGACAGTTGATTCCTGAACAGCTGATGAACAGTCAGTCAAAGTAAAGACAGCTTTAAACTTTATATAAAATTATTAAAGCAGTAATTGATCCTGTTAGCAGACAGCAAGTTGAACGTGTCCCTGTGGAAACCGTCCAGCTTAGTGGTGGGACAGTGTTTATGCTGGACCATCTGTTGTGTTAAACAGCTCCTGCAGGTCATGTCAGATACTTCTCAGCAGTCCTGGTTTATATATTTACCTTTCTGTGAAACTTTTCCACGTCGATCTAATACTGCAAGCTTTTTCCAGCTTTCCTGCACAGCTACCGCCAGCTGTGTCAGGGTCTTGCGAAACTGAGCTGATTACCTTGCCACATTTCCACATTTTCCACAACTCAGAGTTTAACAAAGTCAGTGTGCATGAGGGCATCAGAGCAGCCTCTGAATTCTCCACAAGGCCATCAATCACCAGAGACAGTCCCACAGAACTTGTTTCTGCACCCCTCCACCCCCCAGGAAAGGAAAAGGAGTGCCTCTGTTCGTGACATCATTAGAAACCTGAAACCGTTATTTTCAGCAGACCTTCCTCTTGACTGCCTGCCCCCGTGTTTGCTCCTCTCTACCCCGACCTCTCCCTAAGCTGGACTCCAGAACAGTCCAACTTTACCGTTTAGCCTGCCCAAGCTGCACCTCTGATCCTCCCGGGATCCCAGACGTGCATCTCCACCACCCTTCTGTCCCAAGGCCTGCTCCTGAAGGTAAGTTTGCTTTGCTTTTAAGCTGAGATGGAACTTCTGTGCTGCCACGTGGTTCTGTCATGGAAAGAGCAAACAACCACGGAAAAAGCTCTAAGTTGCTGATTTTGACAGAATTTTAGGTAAATATCCTGATGTGCAGGAGTTGTGCAGCTGTTTTCCAGATGCAACATATTTTGTTTGCCTGATTAGTCTAAACCCTTGCCTAAAGTCCTAATAACTGACTGGATTGGGATTTTATTCTTGAGATTAGAATACAATTTCAGATCCTTTTTTTCATTTATAAACTTTTGGTTTTGCAACTCATTTCCCTATAAATGAGTTTATATTATTATGGTAACTGGCATTTTTGTGTGGCATGTTTTAGATGTATTTATTTAGATTCAAACACAAACAACTAAACATGACAGATTAAAAACAAAATCAACTAAAACGTTTTACACCATTTGGCATAAACGTGTGGCTCATCTGGTTGCATATGAGGTTAACAAGGTTGTATTTGAAGAACATAAAAAAGCTGAAAGCATTACATAAGCTGTAAATCTACATATTCTGCTTTGGAAAAGAGGGTGGGGCTTGCTCAGGCACACGTTGTACTGGTATGTTTCCCTCCCTGTGTGTGACGCTCAAACAACAACCTCTGTTCTATAAGAGTAAAGCCTATGCCGATGTACCTGCAGTTCCTCCCTCATCCACTAGGAGCTCTAAAACAGAGCAAATCCTCATAAACTCCCATGTTAAAAAGACAAACTTCACAGCAGAAATAAACAGGTTTACAGCCTGGTACCAAAAAAAATTCCTTCTCATCTCCCCTGGGTATGGCGGGTGGCTGTTCATCTCAAGCTCAGGTTCTCTACCAGAGTCCTGGGAGCTTGAGAATCCTACGCAGTATCTTAGCTGTTCCTAAGACTGCGCTCTTCTGGACGGAGATGTCTGATGTTTCTCCTGGTATCTGTAGGAGACACTTCTCCAGAAAGGGGGACACGGCCCTCAGTGCTCCCATGACTATGGGTATTACTGTTGCTTTAACCCTCCAGGCCTTCTCCAGTTCTTCCTTGAGGCCTTGGTACTTCTCCAGTTCCTCATTTTTCCTGATATTACCATCACTGGGGATGAATATATTCCAGTAAAATCAGACGAGAGGTGGGGTACACTCTGGACAGGTTGCCAGTCCACCACAGTAATTTTAAACTTTTGTAAGTAAATAAAACAAAACTCAATATTATAATGAATTAGTTTAGATCCACTTTCAGGTCTAATAAATACTCTTGACATTTTTAATCTGCTACAGCTGCATGTAAGAAGTAGGTTTGTTTACAGTAGGTCTGATTCCAGTTTAATGTCTTCATGGCTAAATCAGTTTATAAACTGTGCTCAGAGAGTGGTTCATTCTTCTGAACACATTCAGGGAAGTCACTCTGTACTACTATCATTTATTTAGTTAGTAAAATGTTCTTCCTCAACTTCTGCTCCACCTTCCTCCTGTAGCTGTCCTAAGCTTCCCTCACACAGTGTTTATCCTGCTGGGCTGCCTTCATGAGGCCTTCATGAGTAGAGGCCTGTCTCTACTCGTTAAGCCAGCTTTCTTCTTGTTGAGGACAGCCTTGACTTCCCGCGCTACCCATGGCTTGTTATTTGGATGGCAGCAAACCACATCTGCATAGAAGACACCCAGGAACTAAGCCTGGGTATTCTGAGCTGCTGGTGAGGGAAAAAGCCCAAACTGTGGTCAGAGCTTATCCTACTGCCAATCACTACCAGGGCAGTGATTCTCTTACTCACCGGTGAGATATTCTCCAGGAGTTTGGTTCCACAGCATGCCCACACCCCACCACATGCATGAGCTCTCTCTCTCTCTCTCCAGCCTCATTTGCCAGCCTTAAAGGGGGAATCCTGAGGCATTCCCAGGACAGACGTGAGATATAATCTCTTCAGCACAGATCTCATCCATCCTCAGGGCCCTGCCACTAAGGAGCTTTTTAACCACATCAGCCCCCTCAGCCCCAGAGAGAGCACAGAGTCTCCCAGCTCTAACCAGTTTATCATGCCTAAGATTCTTATTTACCTCTTCCACATTTTGTGGAGGCAGCAATTGGGCAATTGCTTCCACTTTCACAGGGTCTGGCCTAACCCCTGACTGGTCAATAAGATGACTCAGGAAGCAGCTGGTTCTGCCTGAGTGAACATTTGTCTTTATTGAGGTTAAAGCCAGTGGACTCAATCAGCAGCAGCACCTTTTCGAGATTAACAACATGCTGCACGATTGAAGTCTCATAGACTAAGTTGTCATCCATGAAAACCTCTACCCCTTCCAGTGGTTCTCTGGAGTCTCAAGCATCTTTTACTGGAAAATCTCAGGTGCACTGGTAATCCCTAAAGGTAATCTTTTTAAACAGTATCTGCCAAACGTGTGATGAATGTTGTCAATGTGCAACTGTGTATGTGCAGTGCAATTTGCCAGAATCCGTTGGCAGAATCTAGATAACACTGTTGTACAGCTTAGATTTGCAGTTGTCTCATCAGACATAGGTACGACGGTCCCTTTTGACTGTTGTTGGACTGTTCAGTTTTGTAAGATCTATGCAGATCTGGCTTCAGTCAACAAATGCTGCACAGTCCACTGTTCATTTTTCTCATTCATATCACACATTGAACCCAGGAAATAAGAATTCAGCTTTCTCCATCTCTGTTAATTCATTACTGACCTGTTGCTGCAGAACACTCTGGCCCAGTGTCTCATTTTATGGCTCATATAGCAGTATGTGGCTTTTCCTGCAGGACATTTTTTGTCCCTGACATGTTGCACTTTCCCACATTTCTTTTCCCTTTACTGTTGAGGCTTCCAGTGCAGGCTTTGAAATGCACCTTCTGACCAGGTCATGCACTGTCTTCCTGTAGATTCACTTGCCACCTCCTCCGACTGTCTGACAGCTTCAGAAGCGCCTCATCTCCTCCCATCAATACACATGCATATTACACTAATTATAGTGGGGTTTTACCTTGTAGCCTCAATGAGAAACACACCAGAAAACAAAGTTGAATTTTTTCCATAATATGGAGCCAATCAGAAATAGGAAAAGAGTAAATTGGCCATCACAACTGTTAGTGTGACGAGGACAGGTGAGCAGAGCTTCCCAGCATGCTTAGCATGAGCTCAGCAGCCTGAATACAGATGTGTTAAGATTTACTTAATTACAAAAGCTTAGCAGATGTAGTGGAGTAATCTGTTATTGTGTTTGTTGCTTGTTTTTGTGGGAAATATGGTGGATCGTTTTCTTATTAATACAACAGTTTATCAGAATTGCCTCTGAGTGTCACCAGAAGATCCGTAACTGTAGAATGGTACACCAGCATGAACGTGACGTACCGCACATTTCCACAACCAGTTTACTCTGATACATTTCAACTTTGCATTGACACTGGTTGTATGTCATGTTTCTGTGCACACAAACCCTTTGTACATGACGCCCCTGGTCTTTGCCCATTCTGCTTTTCATTGAGCAACATGTGCTCAAACATTGGGTTAGTGAGCAACTGGAAGCACGTGAAATAATCAAAAGAAACACACGAGAAACACTTTAATCTGATTGGTACAGTGATGGGTGGATGGGAAAAGCTCCCATAAATGTTTAGTGATATTGGTGACCAAAGAAAAGCCTTTTATTTTCTTGATTTTCATGATATTTTTTTTAATATTGTACAGAAATGTAAAGTAATTACTGTGAGAACGGACAGTAGCTATCTCATGGGATGACAGTCATTTCAGATTTACAGATGGTCTGTTAATCAATACAGTAATTTATTTTTATTTCTACAGAAAATATTAATATTCAATAAAGCCAATAAATCAGATTAGAATAAAGACAAAACTGCTTTAAAACATGGTTCTTCTTGGGAAAGTATTTACAGATGTGATCCATGTGACTGGTTGTACAAAATGTCAACGTCTGAGAAACCAGTTCAGTCATGTTTGAGTAGGGAGGTCAATTTCAGCTGTTATCAGTGTCTGTTGTTACTGCGGCCTGCAATGCAGAGAGATCCGCAACTGAAGGCGCCCAGACTTGGCTTAACTCCAGTCTCTTATCTGCAGAACCACGTTGCTTTTTCATCAGGATATGGTATATTTTGGCATCTCCTTATACATCTGTTTCAGTATACCATACCTACATATGAGGTTAATCGTTTCTCAGCCTCCGTTTTTAAAATACCTTTTTCAAGGATTTGCAAAAAAATAAAATGAATAAAACAGCAGGAACCTTTTAAAAAATGCCATTGATAAAGAATTTTCTGAGTGGCAAGAACCATGTTCCTGAAGATTTTGTGGAGATGAGTCAAACGCAGACCAAGAGACAGGCAGGATGCAGAAAATAAGCCATTTTAAAATAAACTTAACTTGCATGTTTGACAAAATTCAAAACAAAACATGACAAGTAGAAAAGATGTGAATGAACTGGCAAGAGCGAACTGAAACCAAGGTGTACACACACATGCAAACACACACACACACAGGGAATAGATAAGAAGAAACTAACAGAAAAAGCTGGACAGGAAACACAAGGAAAACTACAAAATAAAACAGGAAACTAAAACCAAAGTTCATGAAAAGAATACATGAAATACTTTAGTTATACGGACATCTATGCTTGTTGATACTGACTAATAGGGAGGTTGAAATAGAGCTTTGGGGAACTCCACAAGTCATCTTTGTTTAAGTACTCACCAGCTGACACAAGTAGGATTTAATTCATTCAGAGCTTTTCTGATAGGTGGTTCTGGTCAACTCAGTTAAAATGCTGCATTGAGATCTAGTGGAACCTGAGCTGAGCTACTATCTGTGTTTAGATGGATATGGCTTTGATGAGGGCACCGAAGTGAACATTATTCTCTGGATCTTCTTTAACCAAGACACCGAAGGATAAAAGTGGATTGTACAACTCAATGCAGCACTTCTGACCATGAGATGCATGATTAGCAGCCAGATTTTGCTGCTTTTATAACTCTCACTTAACAACACGACAACTCTTTTACTAAAACATTGCTGTTGCTTCCTGGTTAGAGCTAAAACACATCATTTTTACCTTGATCGATTTAGCTGGTTCCCTGGGTGACACAACAGGACATTACCAGGATTTTCTCACCTCCTGGTTGGGTTTAGTTAAAAACATAATTTTATATTCAAAATTACTTTGTAAGAGTAAAAGTTATTAGACCAAAGTACATCCATTTTACATCTTTATAGACATAATTTTGGTTCTATTATTTCCTCTATTTTTAGTCTAGTTTTTGTCACCATCAAATCAGGAAAATGTCTCCCAGCTGTTCTGGCTTCTGGTTTTTCCTGTTTTGAATGTGGGATCATGCAATATGTGCTCTGGTACTCTACAGTAAATTCTCTAGAATATTCAGCATGAGAATGATGCATCATCTTCCATGAACAGAGCACATACAAACCCAATGTAGCAACATATCTTTCACATCTGCAGCAAGCTACTTTGGATGTTTCATCAGTCTGTGCATGGTTGCTAGTGTCCTCTATCCAAGAGGGACACATCCAGACTGGATAAACTGATCAGGCTCTGTAGTCGGCATGAAGCTGGACACTCTAGTGATGGTGGCAGAAATAAGGAGGACACTGGACAAACTGCTGAATAGACAATACCAGCTACCGTCATCAGCAGCAGCAGCCAGAGGAACCTGTTCAGTCACAGACTGCTCCTGCACAGGTGTAGGACCAACAGGAACTCCTCTGTCCACTATGCCATCAATCTCTACAACTCCTAACTCAGGGAGAGGAGGACATAGAGAGAGAGGACAGAAAGAGAGGACTGGTAGTTATGTACTGGTAATGTTCAGTAACTTACCCAGACTGCAGTTACTACCACAGTGCAATCATTTTAACGTATTTATAGGACATTTTTTTTCTTGTATATCTTATCTACATGAGTAGAAACAGGGAGGCCATTGTTATCTTATTCTATTTATTATTGTATTATTATTTCTTTGTATTGAGAAGAATTTATCTATAAGCTGCTGGAAATCTAATTTCCCTTATCCCAAAGGGATCAATACTTTAAGTCTAAGTCTAACCTAATACTGTCCATCCACTTATTTTCTTTAAATGTATGTTTGTATAAAGGTTTGTATTAACAGTGCTAACTTTTGACACGCTATGAGTAAAGGTTGTATTTTATCTTCCAGAGTTTACACAATAATATGTTTTTATTCCAGGTTTCTTCCTGCTGAGCCTGTCTCTGTCATGGAATTGCAGAAACTCTCAAACGGTGTTCCCCATGATGCTGATGGGTCAGTGGAGGGCAGGTTTGTTGACTTACTGTCACTTTACAGTCATTTAGGTTTGTAAAACATTCAGAGTGAAAGAGGTGTAATATTTGTTTTAAATCTTATAAATTTAGCAGAATCCCACCAGAGGAAGAAAAGTTCTTGCAGCAAAAAGATGGAGGTTCAAAGAGGCCTCAGTTCACAGATGTGAGTATGAGAAATATAACAACACCTCAGAAGAATTGCTATGTATTGTTTAACTGGAGTTGGATTATCATTGTGAAGAAGCTCGCTGGTCCTTTGTCTACTAATGGTAAAAAAAAAGACATCTCTGCAGCATAAACACAATTCATCACTGAATAAGAGGTGGGATTAATAAGTTCATCATTATCTAGAACCCCATACCTCCCATTAGGAGTGTTTGTATTTGATCTATAAACAACAAGCTCAAAATGGAGTTTCATGAAGACTGGTGGTCATCCGTCTTAGTTTTGGTTCTACTGGAGGTTTCATGCTCTCCAGTATCACCTCGTGCAGCTCAGGATGGGGTTGCAGTTAAATTCATGGCTTTCTTTGCTACACAGTTTGAAATGAATTGGCTCTATCAATGGTTATAATTGATGTAACACTACTGGACTGGAAGTGGATCAGACTGGGATTTCAGGTGCTTTGGGATGACTTGTTGCAAACACAAATATCAGCTTTTATTCCACCTTACTTATATTGTATATTTTACTTCTATTTTTTATTCCTAGTTTATGCCACTCATGCCACTGGGCTACTGTAACAATGCAATTTCCCTTCGAGGATAAATATAGTTGTCTGTCTGTCTGTCTTCTGACAGATGAGCAGAAAGAATCCTGTGTGACCTTTCTTGGTAAGGTGTCATTACACCGTACAGTAGAGAAAAATCTAATCTATCTTACCACAACTCCTTGAACAGACCATGGTTATCTCTTACCTCAGCTACTGCAGCGCTCCAGTAGCTGATCTTCCTGCATGAACTCACAGATCATCCAAAACGTGACAGTGTGTTTGATCAGCCAGAAAGGTCATGTCACCCCCATTACTCATTGACCTCCAGTGACAGCCTGAAAAGTCAAACTATCATCAGTCATGAAAGATAGTGTGTTCTTCTAGGTCTCTTCGCAGACCTGTTATAATCACGCACATGTACACAAAGATATTTGCACGATATTTCCTTCAGCAAATTAGAAAGAGAAAACTAAGTTCCAGCAAGCTTATACCTATACAGCTCGTCTTCTTTTATCTTGCTTTTTTGCTTCTTGCTAGTTTATTAAGCCATTTATTCTGTTGCTATACACTGTGGCTGTTTTATGATGTATGCCACATGATTACATTTTACTAACTACACAAACTCAGTTTGATTTTTTATATTTTAAAGATGTTTCAGTTTTGGTTTTAATCAGTGACTAAAAAAGAAAACAGTGAAAAAAGACCAGCAGAATCACAGAAGTCTGGATGTCAGTGTCACGTTAGTGATTCACTTGCCATTTTTTCCAGTTTGAGGGAAAAACCTCCTTTGGGATGTCTGTTTTCAACCTGAGCAACGCCATCATGGGCAGTGGCATCCTGGGACTGTCCTATGCCATGTCCAACACTGGCATTGTCCTTTTCTTGTGAGTGTGTGGAACAGACCAAACACAATGTGATATAAAGACACATGAGCTCTGACGTTTAGTACTTTTCTGAAAATGACAGAATCAGATAAGACAGATCAGGTATTAAACATTTACATTTCTTCATTCTTTGAACATCATATACTTTATTTTAAGCTGGAAAATTAGCATGTAGAAACATACCTGTCAACATACCTGTCTGTTTAAGCTCTCACACATGCATACAAACCTTCATAAAGCTCTGCAGAAGCCAGATCATAAGCTAATCCCACACAAAAAGATCATGTCAGGAGTAGGAGCAGGAGTAGGAAAACAATTAGAGGAAGTGTGAGGGGCAAATTAGACGAGCATATTTAATCCTGATTGTGTTTTACAGGATCCTCCTGACATGTATAGCTTGTTTGTCGTGTTATTCCGTCCATCTGCTGCTCCACAGTGCTGGAGTTGTGGGTAAGACCTCAGCATCTTGGTCTTCAAACATCACCTCTTTTATAACTCATTTGATTCAGCCCTGAACATTGTCTGGTCTCTGGTCTCTTCAGGTATCCGTGCTTATGAGCAGCTTGGTTTCAGAGCTTTCGGTCATCCTGGAAAGATTGTAGCAGCTGTCATCATAACACTGCACAACATTGGAGGTAAGAATGTGGTGTGTGCTGCAGGCGTTGTGTTGTGTCATCTCCCATAAATATGAGGCCATCTATGTTTTCCTCCACTGCAGCCATGTCCAGCTACCTGTTCATTGTAAAATACGAGCTACCGCTGGTCATCCAAACCTTTCTTGGTCAGATATCCACCTCAGAGTGAGTACTCATTCAGACACAGGTCCTCCCAATGTATTGTAGTGTTGCTGAGAACGAACTGATGTAAACAGTTTATGTCCATCTGTGTGTCCACAAAGACAGAGACAAACGGAGCAATTACAAAAACAATCTACTAAAAACATTTAATGAAATGTGAATATCATGTATGGTTTTTATCCTTCTAAGGGTGTAAATTCTATAGACTGCATTAGTTACAGATTTTTTTTTTTGTCCAAGCAGCTGCAAATAACCCGAGCTAGAAGAATTTACAAACCAGAGGCCTGTAGTACGAAGCAGATTTATTTCCGTTCCCTGGATTGACCTAACCACACATTCAGGATCTGGATAAGTTGTACCACAACCCTGGTTATCAACTATATCACCTCACCTGTTCTCTCATTATCCTGTCCATCTAGCTGGCACAGCCATCTTTATTTCTGCTCATATAAAACTGTCCTTTATATCTGAACCAGTCAGCTAAAAGCACATCATGGTACTTTTGGTTGTTATTATCACTGCAATGTTTCCCAGACACAAATGGAGGATGAACATTTATTGCTTCATTTACCTTTTTGCATGATGTTGCAGCTGAGTGCACAAGGCTATTAAATCTGAAGTTCTTGGAGGATTTTACTGTGAATACAACTTTCCCTGCTAATCAGTCCTACAATTCTGCATTGCTGACAGATGTGCATATTTGCTAATTTCACTAAACCCTGAACGAATCAGCAGTTGATCACATAAGTATCAAAAAGACATAACAATTCATACTAATATCAAAAAGAGTTGAGTGACTGGCAGTGAAGCTATAGTGGAAATAAGGACGTACTTTCATCTGCTATCACAATGAGCAGGTAACACCTTAGTGTGTTTGTGTTTGAAATGCACATAATAACAAAAACCAATGATTTTTGCATCAGAACTTGAAGTTAACTAATTCTATGAAGATGATGAAGATATTCTGTGGAAAAACTGTCTTTTTGAAGATGGCTGTTTTAATAAACACATTTTCACAATCTTTCACTTGTAAAGGCAATTTACTGAAAACAAGCTTTCGAGAGTAAAGGATTTTGTTGGATAATCCGACTGTACCGTTATATGTGGATGGATAATTCAATTCAATTCAACTTTATTTATATAGTATCACAACAAAGTCATCTCAAAGGGCTTCACACACAGTTAATCACACAACAGCAGGCATAACACACAATAAACACAGTAATAACCTAAGCAGACCCAGGACATCCCTGTCCTTAGACCCTCCTTCTTGATAAGGAAAAAAAACCCAGTTGTGAGGATAAAAAACAAAGAAACTTCATGGAGCCCACATTGAAGGAGAGATCCTCTCCCAGGACAGACAGGCAGATGTGCCTAGGACTGTTATCACCTAGCTCATCTACATTCTAAATAACAGTTCAGGTTTGTAGCCTGCAGCAGGTGGTCTTCATCCAGACAGGGGGGTCGGGGTGGGTAGGGGATTAGGAGGTCCATGGGAAGTGATGGTAAGGGCACATCGGTCAGGACAGGAGCACAGACTGGATCAGCTGAGGTCCAAACATCATGAGACATCCATCAGCAGCCAGGCTTGTCAGAGGCTTGCGTCCCAATATCGCTGAAGTCATCATTATTGTTTCCATGGCAACGGGATAATGCCATGGGAAGCTATGATTGTGCCGATGCTAATTTTGTTACCAGGATTTTTTTAACGTGTGCATTAAAATATACAGTTGTTGGACACACTGAAGTAAGCCGGCATCATAAACTCTCATTGAGACCTTTCAGACCAACTCTGTTACAGACATGGGGACTATAATTCCATCTTTTGGTTTACATGTAAATCCATGATTGAAACAGTCAGGTGACTTTAAACAGAGATGGGGTTTATTTGTTTTTGTTTTTTTCATATAGGAGAGAAAAATTGTATTGTGTAAATTCCATCCATTGTCTATATCCTTGCTCTATCTCAGGCTGGCTGGAGTCCATCCCAGGAGCTAGGTGAGACAGGGTTCCCCGTGGACAGGTCACCAGTACATAGGAATCCAGGCAAAGAAATCCAAAAGGAAAAAATAGAAGTAGAGAAAGTTAAATTAGAGTCACACTAAATGAGATATTAAATGCAGATTATTGTGGATGATTTGATTGTCTTGAACTTTCTTTGTATTTGTAACTTTTAAACTCCGAGAGCATCCTCACAGTCAATAAATACACTAAAAGTTTGCAATGTGCATGAATGTGAGTGGAGCTTGATCACCAGGGTTATAATCCAGTCCCGAGTTTGCATCTTCTTGGAAAACATTTTCTCCCCCCTTCATTTTAAAATTGAATTATTTTGATCTAGCCAAACAAACAAATCTACCCAGAAAGCCATTTTTTACAGATTGTATCTTAACTTTAACTTGTGTGTAAATTCAGGGGTTATTGTGTGAAAATCCTGAGCTGGTTGCACACGATGATACCAGACAATAACATTACATCATGCTAATAGTTTGCTCGGTTTGGACAGAATAATTATCTTTTTTGTGTACTTTATCTAGAGAGTGGTTCATGAATGGAAATTACCTCATAATCATAGTCACTGTGTGTGTCATCCTCCCACTGGCCACGATGAAACACCTGGGTACGTTCACTTTCAGCTTCTTCCAAACCAGCAACCTTTAGATAACCCTTATAGTCAGATCCTTTTTGCTGTGAAAGATGTGTTAAACCATGTCTGATGATGGTTCTGTTGCATCTTGCAGGATATTTGGGTTATACAAGTGGTTTCTCGCTGTCCTGCATGGTGTTTTTCCTCTCTGTGGTAAGTTGTCATGATGGCTTCTTTTCCATGTTTACAGGTTGACGGTCTGCAATAGGCATGCATCGATAAGCCAAAGAATAGAAGTGGGCCTTTAGACGAGCCTTAAAGCACTCCACTGTGGGGGCAGTTTGGATGTGGATGGGTATTCCAGAGTCTGAGACAGAGAATGCTCTGTCCCCACTACTTTTAAGTCTCGTCATAGGCACCACAAGCTGGGACTGGCCCAGACCTCACAGCATGCACTGAAGTATAGATTTAGAGGCATTCAGTGATGTAGTGAGAGGCCGGTCAATTTGAAGCTTTAAAAACAAACAATAAGACCTAAAAAATCAATTCTAAAACGTTTAGGCATCCAGTGTAAGGAAAGCTAAAATCAGTGTTCATGTTTTCTGGTCCCAGTTAAAAGTCATGTCGTGGAGTTCTGGACTTACTTCAAAGGTGTAAGTGTTTCAGCAGATGCTGCATAAAGACTGTTGCAGTAGTCCAATCAGGGCAAGCATTTTTCAGCACAAAACCTGTCATGGCATGGGTGCATTTTTGACACTACACCTGTCAGAGCACTTACCACGGGTGGACACAAATTACCACAGCCCCAGTTGTAATAATAGACAAGGCAAGTTTATTTATATAGCACCTTTCATGTACAGGACAGCTCAAAGCGCTTAGATAATAAATATATTTACCTTTGCACATAACTGTGGATATCAGTCAACAAGGCTGCGACAGCTCATTGGAGCTCACTGTGGATTCAATGAAGAAGTTGCACATGGTCAGATTAAAGAAAAAAATCAGACGCAGCCCACCCCCAGGTGTATCCACCTGTTCTGGGGTCCTTGGAAGGAGTGTTAATGGGGATGAAGGGCTGCTGACCTTAACTCAGGATGTTGTGGGTCACAGGAGGGAATATTTTGAAGACCTCCTCAGTCCCTGTCTTCTAATGAGAAAGCCAAGTTTGGAGAGTCTGCGGTGGGCTCTCCTATCTCCGGGGTTGATATTGCTGAGGTGGTTAAAAAGCTCCTCTGCGGCAGGGTCCCAGGGTGGACGAGGTCCGCCTGGAGCTTCTTAAGGCTCCGGATAGTGTGGGGCTGTCCTGGCTGGCACGCCTCTGCAGCATTGTGTGGACATACAGTGCCCCTGGACCAGCAGACTGGGGTGGTGGTCCCACTCTTCATATAGTGACCTTATTTATTTTCATAGGCAGAATTTTCCAGATTTGACTGCCTTTCTCAATCACATCAGGTCATCTACAAGAAATTTAACATCGCTTGCCCTAAAGAACTGTTTGGAAACTTCTCTTTGAACGCAGACATGGCAGAGGACACATGCACCGTGAAATATGTCACCATCAACCAGGAGGTACGACACAAAATACTGATTTATTAGCATCACATTTTAACTAGAACTGTTCCTATATGATGAACTGCTGCTCAGACTGAACACATCTATGGCTGAAATGGAAGGTGCATTATGTTATATAGCACACACTGCTGCACATGCTCCTACGTTCATGTCCTTTCCAGGGAACTGCCTGGAGAAAGTAATGTGTGACTTATTTTTTTACAGACTGCATACACCATCCCCATCCTGGCATTTGCTTTTGTGTGTCACCCTGAGGTGCTGCCCATCTACACTGAGCTGCTCAAGTAAGATGCATCTGATGTTTGTAGAGCCTTGTTTTTGTTGTTTTCGTCCAGCAAAAGAAATCAGGTCAGAAAAAAAGCAAGACCATAACAGAAGAAACCATTTAAAAGCCACCAATCCACATGATTTTCTTAAAGAAACTGAGCAGTAGTTTGCTTTATGGTGAAAACAAATATGTGTCTTTAAAACTGAACAGTGCTTTCTTCTTTGTAAAACATCTGTCATGTTTCCTTAAAGCCCATCCAAGAGAAGGATGCAGAATATTAGCAATGTTTCCATCTTGGGGATGTTCACCATGTACTTCTTCACTGCCATATTTGGCTATCTGACCTTCTACGGTAAGTCAGCTACAAAACCTACCTCAGTTTGATGCCGGAAAGTTGGTTTAGGTTCTGCATCGCTTTAAGAGGCACTTTTCATGTGTTCATGATTGTCCAAAAACAGGGAGCCAACTAAATATGCAGCCTGAATGCCATTAGATAAAACAATGATTTGTATGAAGATTAGGTTTAAAGTTAAATATATAAGAAAATAGATGTAAGATCATTTAATGCATTTGCAGCTATGTTTACACCGTGTGTGTGTGTGTGTGTGTGTGTGTGTGTGTGTGTGTGTTTGCAGAGAAAACCGAGGCTGAGCTCCTCCACACTTACAGTAGGGTTGATGCTCTGGACACTTTGGTCCTGTGTGTGCGTCTCGCTGTCCTGCTGGCCGTAACTCTGACTGTACCTGTGGTCTTGTTTCCTGTAAGTCACTTTATTTTCATTTAGAAAATCATCTAAACAAACATAAAAGCATGTGTGAGTAAATCCAGCAGTAAAAACAAAATGTAATGACATTAGCCATGTGTCCTTTTAGGGTTCGGGGAAATTACTATAGCTTCCAAAGGATTTACATATGGGTCAACAATACTTTCTGAGGGCACTTTGGTGGTAGGGATCACAGACTGGTATTACAAACAGGTGCTTCTGAAAGTGATGCTTCAACATAAAATCTAAAGGATTTGTTACTTTGCTTGGTGAAATTTCAAGGAAATCGTTATCCTCTGATTTCAAAATACCTAGAAGCCTCAGAGAACATAAAATCTAATCTCATACAGTTTATTTTGAGTTACGGATATTATAGTTACAGCAGTTAAAAAGCCAGCTAACATCTACAAGCTAACTATTGTGCATGGAGGGAGTAATCACTCCTACTCGAGCGATTCGTAGCAGAGTGTGAAGCAGCTGGGATGAGAATCAGCACCTCCAAATCTGAGACAATGGTTCTCAACCAGAAAAGGGTGGAGTGCCCTCTAAGAGTGGGGGATAGGATCCTGCCCCAAGTGGAGGAGTTTAA
>JBAMHV010000014.1:24771112-24784012 GCA_037177535.1 Pseudomugil gertrudae
GTCACGCATTTAAATATCCCTCTGACCAGCATGGTCCGTACATCCCAGTACAGTAGGTGGCGGTAATGCCCCGTTAGTTGGTTGCCAACCGCCAATTAAACACCAAAGAAGAAGAAGAAGAAGAATAAGACTAGAGGAACTCAGTCCGTGTTAGCATCATATAACGATGGCGGTGTCGATGTTTAAGTAACGCAAATGATCAGAAGACCCTCTCTGATTCAAAACGGAGATTTTAAGATGGCCGGCGAGGAGGAGAGGGGGGTTGTTCGTGTCAAAGTCAAGGTAAGAGGTTTGGCGACCGGACAGTGAGCAGCTCGTTACCCCGGTTGATCGGCCGTCTGTTTACTGTTTGGTTTCTTTTTGTTAAACAGTCATGTCAAAAGTAGCTGCTTTGTGTGATTTTTTATTTTGTTTTAACAGAGCAAACACGAGCGATGGACCCAACTTCCCACCTGAGTGTTGTTCTATTTTGATTCCCCCCAGCTTTGTTTATTTGTTTATTATTTTCCCTCATAGGTCAATGTTCTTTTGCCTTATTTTGATGGATGATGTTGAGCCTGTTATATCCAACTCTTAGACCGTTTTATGTGGCGTGCCATGATGAAAATCCACCTGGGTGCTGTCGCAAAAGCAATGAACCCTACACAGGTTGAGCTGACGTCACCTCCCTGCTCACAGAATGAGCGCGTGTGAGCACGCGAGCACATCTTGACGTCAAATTTAACCTGGAGCTGAGGCCTTGCGTTAACAATAAAATATTAGACTTATCATACTTAATTAAGTCATTCCTTACCAGTCTATAAAATTAGATAAATTTTTGCTTAGTGAGTAATAAATAGATACTGATAAGGAGATAAAATAGTCCTTAATGGAAAGCTGCTGTTTAATTAAAAGATTATAACTAAATTGACACACACTTGTTTCTAACCAAATCAATAATCCATTCTGGTTCATAAATACAGATGTTTGTGCTGAGGAGGTTAGGATTAAATGAGGAAGGGAAGCAATTTAGGATTTTTTTGTTTTGTTTTGATTTGTTTTTTTAATTGAAATTTTGTGAAAAGTTCAGGTAAACATGAAACATAACAGTCTCTAAATATTGGTAATATATTTTTATATTTTATAACACCACATTATATTCCTAGTGAACAAAAAATTATATGTTAAATCTGAAACATTTCACTGTTTTTTGGAAAATACAGAAATGTTTCTTTACATTTCCGTAGTTATGTATTTAAAGGAGCAGATAACTACTGCACAGTTTTTACTAAGTACTGTACAAAACCTTTCACACAGGAACCTTATGAAATAAACTACATGCATATTAAAATTGTATGTTAAATATTAGCAGATGACTTATTTCTTGGTGTTTATATGTTTCCTCATTCTGAATTTTACTTTTACAATAACCTGTCAATCCTGATGTTTGTGACATTCTTCCTTTCAGAAATGTGATGGAGCGCTTCCTGTGGAGTTTCGCTCCTTTGCTGTTGATCCTCAGATAACATCGCTGGAGGTCCTGCAGCACATACTTATCAGAGCCTTTGACCTGAACGGGTAAGCAGGATAACACTGCCTGAATTGGCAGAGTATAACATCTTAAAATATGTGCCTAAGCTTTTATTTTTATTAATAAACTTGCTGTGTTTGATACCAGGAAGCGGAATTTCAGCATCAGTTATCTCTCTCGAGATCGGAGTGGCATCGAAATGTACCTGTCGCTGCTGTCCGATTGGGATCTGGATGTCGCGTTTGTCAGCGCAGCCAAACCCTTTCTGCAGCTGAAGATGGACGTAAAGCCCTCAGAAGACAGTAAGGCCACAAGATTTTCCTGCCGTTCACGTCTGACATCTCATGTATACAGAACCTGTCTGATATAGGTCTAAATACAGTCAGTTTAGTAGGTGAGAGAAGATAAACTGAAGGGGTTAAAACAGCATTTAAAGTATCAGATGTAGAAATAACCACAGAATATTTAATTTATCAACCAGTGTGAAATAAAAGTAGAAGATGTCCAATCATGAGCTAACGTATAACCTAGAGGATTCCTTTCAGTTTCCTTCATGTATGTTTTTCCACAGTGGGACTGAATTAAGATTTATTCTATCCACCAATTTTAACCCACATGTTCCAGTTTTAATAAAGTGAAATATCTGATCAGTGGACGAGTGGATTCAAGCTTCCACATCAGCTCAGGCTCATCGGCCCTTTCATCGTGTTTATCTCTACTTAGCAGCAACAGCTGTGTTTTTGTACGGACTTGTGCTTAAATCAAAACTATTCCCTCCATTTGAGTAAAATAACTAGAATTTTTATCAGCGGTTGCCATGGTAAATCTAGGTATTGGTGCTTCATTGATGATGATTTTTTTCCCTCTTTCTGGGTAAAGACATTCAGAATTGATTGAACCAACTGATAAACTGTGAGACCGAACCATGAGATTTGTACACAGAGGGGCGCATGCACAGGTGTCGAGGGAGGACGGACAGATAGCAGTTAAGTTTTGGGATTAAAATATTAGGACAGAAATCGCACAACCATCATGACGGATCGCCTGCTTCCGATGATGGCCAAGCAGGGCATCATCACAAATCTCGAGTCAGGTGTGGGACTTGACCTCCACTGAACCCCCAGGGTTTGATTGGACCCAGGTTAAAAACCACTGCTCTAGTTCTAAGGCCAGAAAACTGTAAAATATCCTTAAACAAGGTGGATAAAGCAATTTTTTTTTCATGAATTCAGTTCATTTCTGTGACAAGGCACTTTTATACTCACAAATCATGAGTATAAAAGTGCCTTGTCACAGAAATCTCTCAAGATGATGCCAAAAAGACATTTTTAATGTGGCAGGAGTAAAAACCTTTCACGAAACCTACTACAAAATCCCAGAGTCACAGAAATCACAGAAAGCACAAAAACATATAGCAACCCATATAAAACCTAGGAAGGCCTAAACACTCTTCCCAGTTTTACCAGTACTCACTGTTTAAAAGGCTTCTTTTTTTACTCCAGGCCCGGTTATGGAGGACTGGGACATCATAAGCCCTAAAGACGTGATTGGTTCAGAGCAGCTTCTCGCAGAGAGGACAAAGTCTTTGGCATCTGCAGCTCTGCCTTTCACCCAGTCTCTGCTGTCTCAGGTCATTTCACCTTCTTTGCTGTTTCTCATCAGAACCGCAGGGTGTAACTCCCACTCCTCTCTCTTTTTCAGCAACCCGTAGAACTCTGAGTGGGTCCTTTATTAGTTTAGGCAAACTTTAATGCAAGAGTTTACTGGAAGTATTGATGACACTCTCCTTAACCTAAATGCTATGATGGAAATGCATAATTTTATCTTGTTTTGTAACAAACTATTGTTGTTCCTGTACCATTTACCATTTGCCCAAGTTTACCCATCCAAGTTTAAGATCTTGTTTTGGCTTCTCATAGATTAATCTGTTCTGTTTATCTAAGCACAGATATACAGATATCAGAATTGTTCACACAGCCTTACGGAGCAAAAGTCAGGTTAAGTTAGAAATGTAGTTATAAAATATGTGGTTTGTCCAGCAGAGCTGATATCACTAACCACATTTACATTTACTAACAAAATAAACCAGATGCATAATTTGGAAAGCATAACCCCAAAAATAAAACTAATAACAAGAATGATAATGTGTTATTAAATATATTATTTATTACAGTTATTACACATTTGCTGGCAGACATAGCTGGAGCAGCAAGCTCCATGGAGAATTTTAGCGTAGTTTTGAGTTCTGGGACGGGGAAGCGTGATTTGGCCGGGTACGTGCGTCTTCAGGGTGTGCACTCAGAGCGCATTAAAATGTGTTTGGTCCACGCTCAGAGTTTTGGGGATGCGTTGATGTGCACCAGGCTAAATCAGCAAAAACAGCATCGTTAAGCATCTTTTGCTTAACACTGGGGCAGTCAGGGTTTTTTTTCCAAATCAGCAGCTGAAAGAACAGATTTAACCATAAAACAGACCTAAGTACATGTTTCTGGTTCTGTGATGTTACTGGATCTCAGCAGTTTGGATGTTGTCTAAAAGATTGTGTGGATTAAAATAGATCAGACTCAGTAGATCTGTCAGAATTTACACAAACAAACATACAGCTACAAGTTTTCACATTCCAGTAATGGTTTAATATCCATGTGTTTACAGTACCAGTCAGATGTTTACTCCCTGTTTGTCAGCTTTTACCTGTAGGGTTTTGACCTCAATTATGCTCATTTGATCTGCATATTTCCTTTAACATCCTCCAGTGAACCAGTCATTCATGTGCCTGTTTGATTTAAATTCAGGTGGGTCGGACCCTGTCCAGAGTCCAGCAAGCCTTCACCTGGTCTTATGGGGAGGAGATCAAGCCTTTCAAGCCCCCTCTAAGTGATTCAGAGTTTCACAGCTACCTTAATGGACAGGGCCAGTTAACCCGACCTGAGGAGCTCAGACTGCGGATATACCACGGTGGTGTGGAGCCTTCACTGCGCAAGGTTTAGCTCCTTTTTCTTCTTTTAATGCACATTAACATGTCCTACAGAGTCCCCATAAACACCTATATGGGTGAAGCTGCCATTGTTTCTTTTAAATGGTCATTTTAATTCAATTCACACACAGTTATTCTCACAACAGCAGACACAACACACAATAAACACAAATAATGACTACACATTTTAGCAGCAGTGTCAGTATTATAGTGGTTCAGCTTGTTGTTTTTAGGTTTAAAGAGCAGACTTGGAGTTCATTGTACTGTTTGTCATTGTCTTCTGATGTTTTAGGTGGTTTGGCGTTACCTCCTGAATGTCTACCCCGACGGTCTGAGTGGACAGGAGAGAATGGACTACATGAAGAGGAAGACAAGAGAGTACGACCAGTTGAAGAGGGAGTGGACAGCTCGGGTCAGCTCAGAGGACCTTGAATTTATTCGTGGGAATGTTCTCAAAGACGTCTTGAGGACGGACCGAGCTCATCCCTACTATGCCGGCTCAGAAGACAGCCCACACCTAACCGCCCTCACAGACCTGCTCACCACATTCGCCATCACACATCCTCAGGTCAGTCGGTGTCTTTCTGTGAGTTTGTTGTAGGGGTTGGCATCTTTTAAAAACCTTAAAATGGTAAACACATTTTCCTTATGCTTAACCCCAATCAGAGGGATTTAAACAGACAATTTAAGGAATGGAGACAAACCAAAGGATTAAACCCACAGGCATCATGAAGCATCAGTGGTCTGCAGCAGCAACAGTCTCCAGTATCCACAGTGCTTTCTGTATAACTGGAATTCATGAGAAAGTTTTCTTTTAGACATCAGTTTAAGCTCCTTGTGCCCTTTGCTTTCCCTGAATTAAGGTTTTTATCTAAATGTTTCTCAGTTTCTCTTTGTGATGAGTAAATCTGGGTAATTCTGTTACTTTTCAGATCTCATACTGTCAGGGCATGAGTGATATCGCCTCACCTATACTTGCTGTCATGGACAACGAGGCGCATGCCTTCATTTGCTTCTGTGGCATCATGAAACGCTTGGAGGGAAACTTCCGGCCTGATGGGCAGCTTATGTCCATCAAGTTCCAGCATCTGAAGCTGCTGCTGCAGTACTCGGATCCAGAGTTCTACTCCTACCTGGTGTCCCGAGGAGCCGATGACCTCTTCTTCTGTTATCGTTGGCTTCTTCTGGAGCTCAAGCGAGAGTTTGCCTTTGATGATGCTCTAAGGATGCTGGAGGTCACATGGAGTTCTCTTCCTCCTGACCCTCCTGAAACGGAAGTCGAGCTGCTGGGACCACAGCTGGAAGCTGACAAGATGTCAACCGGCAGAGATGAGGAGAAGGTGCTTGTGAACAATCTCAGCGATGATAATGAACAAAAGAAAAAGCAGCAGAGGCGACACATGCTGAGGCCCTCCAGAGAGGAGCCGGATATGAACAGGAATCCTGCCACTGAAGAGAGAGACATGCAAACTGGGAACAATGGAAAGGTAGATGAGGGTGGGGAATGCACTACTCCTCAAGTAACCCTGGAAAAGTCTGATTTGCAGCATCCTCGATGTGAGAGGCATATGAGTTTTGGAGAGTTTAAATACTATATAGCCAGAAATGAAGACTGCTTTGATATGGAAGATGTTGATCAGCCATCGGAGTCAATGGCTCCAGAGCTTGTACCAAACATCCCAACCCGCCAGTCCACAGTCGACAGTGAGGAAGACCTGGGCGAAAAAACACCCCTCATCAAAGACTGTCACAGTGGCTTATCTCCTGTATCATCCCCCCCTCTTTTTCCCAGTGGCTTACCAATCTGGAAAACGGGCTCCTCGGTCTCTTCTACATCTTCAGTATCACGTTCCAGCTGGCCAGGGGCTTCTCCAGAGTCGCCTCCCACATCTTCATCCCCATCCAGACTCAACGGAAGCGAGGCCTTAACAAGAACTGTCCCAAACATAACAGCTTCTTCTGCTCTAGTGATGAGTTCTACTACAGGGATCACTTTACCCACAGCTTCTGTAAAACCCTCTGTTCCATCGCCCTCTCATACTCAGAGCAGATCCATGCTCCCTTCGCCCATTTTGTCTTTTGGGGGAGGCTCCTCACTGTTTGGGAGCAGTTCAAACTCTAACAACTTTCCTTCACCCGGCACCACAGCAAACACACCCAGTTCCCTAAAAACCGAGGCCACCAGCATCAAACCCTGCTCCTTGCCACCTCCGCAGGAGTTTGGCAAAGGCAACCCCTTCATGCTGTTTCTGTGTCTGTCCATCTTGCTGGAGCACCGAGATCACATCATCAAGAACAGCCTGGATTACAATGAGCTAGCCATGCACTTTGATCGCCTCGTGCGGCGCCACAACCTGAGCAGGGTCCTGCAGAGAGCCAAGGCCTTGTTTGCAGATTACTTGCAGAGTGAAGTGTGGGACTCAGAAGAAGGGGATGAGGTTAGTTCAGACTCTCCAACGGCTACTCAGCCATCCTCTTCTTCAACAGTCTCTGCCAGGCCCATTTACAGTCCTTTAGCTTCACCTCCATCATCACCAAACTCAACATATAACCTTACCACGACCATTCCTTCACCATCTGTTCCAGTCTCTCTCTCTTACACATCCTGAGTCTAAGATGCATCATTGGTTCCCGTCCTCCGTAGTCTGGCTAGTTGGAGGTACCAATCTTTTTAAAGACAACTTCTAACAATGAACTGGGCCTTTTAATAATCTTTTCATTAATGTGTATGCCTGAATACATCTACTCTTATATCTGTATTATGTCGTCTGTCCTGTATGTGGGCAACAGCTAGCTCCATTTGTTACTGTATTCTCTGAGGTTTGCTGACGCATGAAACTTTAATCTCTGTGATTCTGGCCTAACACACTCAGACGGCAAAGCTGTCTTTAACAAAAATCCTGAAAGGTGTGTCCACTTGGTGCATTTAGCCTGTGTTGCTCTTCTTATATCTGTTTACAAGCTCATGGTATGTCCAGTAAGTCACATAAGTGTCTTAACAACAGCTCTACAATACCAAGAGCCAAAAACAAAAAGAGAAATCCTGAATTTGGCCAATAAAAAGCTACATTTAAATGAAATCTTATAGCTGTCTTGTACTTTACTCATCCAAAGTGCTGTGCTCTGGGACTTGTTTGGCTATCAGGCGCAGGAGAAGAACTTTAACCAGGCTGTGTATATAAAATGGACATAACCAACACTGGTTACTCAGCTGCTGTTCTGAAGCTTTAAGTTTTGTATTTGTATGGTTTTGGTCTTTTTGGTGCCAGAAGTAATAGGCATCTTAATATCCACAAATCTGGGAGTTTATTTATTGATGGGATTATTCTGAAGGGACCACCAGCAGTCATATGCACAGCTAGAGTTCAGCTTGCACCCCATCATTGGCCCAATGTAATGACAGCAGTTTTATAAGGAATCCACCTGTAATCTATGCTCCCTCTTTAATGTTTTTACACAAATGTGCATAATGATGGCTGTCTGGAGTAGTGCAGCAGCTTATATTTACACCCATACATGCAGGGGTTATCTGACCCCAAACCACATTTCTGGATTTGCTCATCCAGCTATGGCGGCATTTCTGCATTAGCTTCTCTTTGACTGGAAGTCACTGTGTCCATGTTTTATATGCAGGCCGTGGCGGAAGCACTGTAACATGTATGTGTTTCCATCCATCCACATATGCTTTATGCTAAAGAGCCAAATTTAATCAGTACGTCTGTTTTAGCTACCATCTTGTCATCATGAGCTTGATATTTTTATGTCCTCAGCCTTTAAATGCTTTGTGTTCATGTTCTGTAAAGTTTACCTGTAATCCGGAGTGCAGTGGAAGCTCTCAAAAGGGAGGAAACTGGGGATGAAGATACTTGAACATTAGAAATTCTGGGTCAGTGCAATGAGTGTATACGAGTCATTTCAAAGTGAGGAATTGAATCAACTTTCTTAGAAAGTCCCAGCTGTGTAGATTTATTCTTTGTGTAACTTAAAATGGTGTCAACTGCTTTTACTTATTTTACAAAATCAGAAATTTGAGGAGCAGATGAAGCTTTTCAGCTTCTGCTCCTCATCCTCGCAGCTACATGTGCAACTGTTTCGCACATGGGATTAGAGCTGATGTATGAAATGGAAAAGAAAACCATTTATACATTTCCCAAGTAAGTTTTAAAAACTGTTTTCTTTTTTTATGTGTATATATCTTCAACTACAGGTGCCACGCAGTCATGTGGAAAAGAAAGTATGTCCTCCCTAATCCTAAAGTTTTCCTTATAGAAGGCTGTGGGGGAATTCTGCTTCAGCTCATTGGGCTTTCCAGCCTTTCTGCATCTCTCTGAAGGTCCTTTTTAATAGTTAAATTAGTAATAAATAACCAAAATATGAGCTTCAAATAATCTAAAACTTTGTTTTGTGCTCATTAATTTCTCCTGGACTTGGCCAGCAGCCTGCAGTCTGGTCTCATGAGTGCGCCAGGACACACATCCTTATGGTGTCATTGCTAAAGAGGAAAGTGGATCATCATAAAATAAATGATCATTACAAAGCCCACTGAAATTCCTACAGTAGCTAAAGCAAATGTGCACCTGCTGGGTTTTAGGATGTGGTTCTCCTACGGAGGGAGCGCTGCATCTGATGAATCCTGCAGGTGGCCACCACCAAACCTTGATTACTTAATAAAACATATCCTATAAAGACACACCGTTGCAATGAATTTTAATGATTAGATGCATTCTGCAGGTGGATCCGGGAGACAAATGGGACATGTAGAGTGATTAAATTTCCCCTGAAGGAAATTATAACGTGATTCACAAAATGTTGCTGTTAATGTTAAAATAAGAAAATGTTGTTTAAAAATCGAACCTTGCTGTTAGAGAAAAGTTTGTGATGTTTTCTGCTTTTCTGGTTCATCAGACTCCTGAGCCTCCATACGGTTTGTTCATTGCATGGTCTGAACTTTGCTTTTATTATCAGTGTTTTCCAGGTTGTAATTACCAGCATCTAAGTTCGGGCAAGGACCAAATTATTTTATGCTTCATAAAAGAATTGGAAAGGATTATTTAACGTTTCTCATGACTGTCTGGTGTTACAGGAGGTTATTGGTCTCTCAGTCAGCTGACATTTCTGTCCAGCTCTCCTCTCATTTTGTGCTGCATGTATCAGATAACATGCAGCAACACATGTATGATTATTTTTCACCAGTGTTGCACATGTGTGAGAGCATCTTCTCACTGAGCAGTGTTCCACGGTGACGACACTGTGCTCTGCCTTTAACAGTGCCATTATGTTCAAACTCTTTTAGCTGGGTTTAGAAATGTAAACGGCAGTTGTACATTTGCTATTTTATTTAATGTATTTTAGCACACTGCTTATTGCTGTCTCCCAAAGACCATCTTTTTTCTGTTTTGATTTCATGAATACATGGAAATATTTGTCTAATTGAGGATAATTTGATGCACGTCAGCAGGTATAGTCACAGTCTATGCTGTACTTGCTTGATAATGCTAAGGTATTGACTGAATCCAGCTTGTATGATCCATATTGTTTGTGTGTTGGTAACTGTTTGATGAACATAACATGATGGTCATCTGCATTTGAAACGTATTAGCCTTTGAGCGGAGAAGTGCCTCATAAGTTTTAAATGTATTTTATTGTTTTATGTATTTACATCTGTCTTCATGACGTCACACAGGCAGCGAGGCATTAAATGATGGACTAACGTTGTAGCGCAGACGGATTTGAGGTAAAGTTGGGCTCTGACTCCAGATCTGTGACTTCCTATTGATGCATCATCTCAAACTGCAGCATTTTTTTTCACCTTTGTTCAGAAAACTGAGCGACTGCTTGGATCCAGGTCCAACACAGAGATCATTACCTGAACCTAACTTTCAGTAAAATAAGCACATTCATGATAAATGAATCCTTTTTAATCAGCCCTGTTAACAAACTGAAACTTCCTGGTTTTGCCCTCTGCGCATGCGAATCGTAGCCTCACATTGGTTTAGTGTCCAGCCTCCAACCTTTCATTCCTGTTGAAATCGTTATTGTGCAAATGCATTGAGGGTAAAATGAAGAGATTCTCGTCTTTGGAAGAGGAGATGAAAAATGAAGATGCTGCGCAGCATCTTCAGACATGTATGTACAGGGTACGAGATCAGACAGGGTGTGAGGGTCTGGTATAGTAAAATATTTTTCTCTAGCATTCAAGATGTTCAGAGATTACTAAATATTTATCATTTCTTGGTTTTATAAACTGCTTTTTTTTTTTTTTTATTTGGTGAAATGTTAAGATGCCTCAAACTCTAGCATTTGCTGAGAGATTTGGTCTCAACTGATGGCTGTAACATGTTAAAGCGGATCCAAGAAGTGCACCTCCTGGTTCTGTTCTTCCACCATGGTTCATCTAGGCTACTACAATCCTCGTGGTTCTCATGTAATTTCTGCTAAAATGCAGGAAACCGATTGGTCTGCGTTTATTATGTGTGTGCTTCCTTGCATTCATGAACATAAATCCCAGTTTTGTTGAGCTTTCACGTGTTTTTCCTTTTGTTTCACACTGTTTTGGTGTTGTATGATGGGACAAAGTTCTTAGACTTGCAGAAGGCTGATTATTGCATATTGAGTGATGTTGGACGTGCATGTCTAAGTAGCGAGAGTCACCTGATCTTCCTCCTGGATAACTGCACTTCTGCATGTTTGCATTGTAAAGTTGGAGGAGCCATTTAACTTAACAGAAAGTGTTTTAGGAGAGGTGCACATTAATCCCTCAAAGTTCCTCTCTGTTGGTTGCCTGTGCCTGAGCAAAGTTAGAAAGTGCATCTCGACATGGTCGTGTGTGCGCAGTCTGTTTCTCATCATCGTCTTTTGACCAAGCGGCCTGTTTTGTTGTTAACTCCATCATCTGAACAGCAGAGAAGATCTGAAGTTAATCCCAAGATTAAATAACTTTTGCTTTTATTTTAGGTGGGTTTTTGGTAACAACTTGGTTGTCATGGACTCTGCCATTCTGTTGAACCTTGCTGAAACGGCTTTATTCAAATGAGCAGAAGTACATGGACTGGCTGGATAATGAGCTGGCAATGTGTGCATTTGTTTAGAAAAAGATTTATAAAATGATGTATGTGCACAAAATTTTAACTTTGAAATCATACAACACAACAATGTTACTGATTGTATATCGGACACAAATAAATAATGCAACTGGCTGAATGAGTGATGGCTGAGTTTGTTAACTGATTACATATTCATGAAACACTGGCAAATATGTGTGTTAAGTAAAAATGAATGACTGGCTTATAAAATATCAGAAGTCTGATTGTGTTTTTACTTAACTTCAATTGATGAAAAAAAATGAATAATGCCATAATAAGGACTTTAAGCTAAAGCTATCTCACCTAAGTTATTGAATAGCTCAAAATATCTTACAGATGCTGCAACATAAGTGGATCTACACGGAGGAACACAGAGGGTAACATAGCTGTCTGATACTTGATTCAAGGAAGACGATAATAAAAGAGGTGGAATAATGACATTTGCAGTTTTCCAGGGCTTTTTAAATACATTTGAAAAGTCACAAATTATACAGTATCTATCAGGTAAACAAACGATTCAGTTCCTATTATAAACAAAGCTAGAAAAGTTCCAGAAGCAATCAAAGAAGATGTTGAATAAGAACTTATTAGGCTAGTCAATAACAATGTATTAGAAAGAGTGAACCCGTCGAAGATGTTAAGTAGGCTTGCCTGACTTTTAAAGTTCGTAAATTAAATGACAATATATGAATATGAGGTGATTTCAGATACACTCTGAACAAATGTGTCAAAATTCCCCCTAAACCTTTACCTATGTTTGATGATCTTTGGATAAAATAAGTGATGGTTCAAAGTTTAAAACTATAGAGTTAAAATACACACATCTCCAGCTGAACTTAGTCCATGAAATCGAAGAAACTCACTAGAAATAGATATACATTGGTTTTTTTAGATTTTGAATATTACCGTTTGGTATTTTACCAGCCTCTGTTTTATTCCAAGCTACATTGGACAAAATTCTAGACGAAATTGCAAACGTTGCTTGTAATCAAGACGATATTATAGTATCGGGAGAGATTGATAACGAACAATTTATAATTAAAAAAGGTATTTGGAAGACTATCTTAATGCAAAATCACCACTGAAAAAACTAAATGCCAATTTATGAAAGAGAGTTAATTTTCTGGTTATAGTATCCACAAAGATTGTATATATACTCTTGAAAAGAATATCAAAGCCCTTAGAGATTTACCAACACCAAAAAACTTTAAACAGCTAAAATCTTTCTTAAGTCTATCACACACAACTCTAAATTCATTTTAAATTAACAAGGTAAATGTAGGAAATTTTACAATCTCACAAAAAAAATACAAAGTAGAGTTGGAAGGAAGAGC
>JBAMHV010000014.1:24788250-24809498 GCA_037177535.1 Pseudomugil gertrudae
TACTCTGATTACTCTGCAGAAATACTCTGATTACTCTGTGGTTGTGGGGTGTATCAGCGACGGACAGGAAGCAGAGTACAGAGAACTGATCAGTCAGTTTGTTAAATGGTCACAATCATCTCATCCTGAATACCAACAAAAGAGAGGGTGAATACACGAACAAGAATACACATGGGACTGTTTCCATCCTGGGAGAGGTGGTGGAGGAATACCAGTACCTTGGAGTTCTGCTGGATAACAGACTTGAGTGGAAAAGTAACACTAAATATAAAGAATATAAGAAAAGTCAGAGCAAACTCTATTTCTTAAGGAAGCTGAGATCTTTTAACGTCTGCACCAAGACTAGACTAGACCGCTAGAAATGAGTGTTGAATTGCAGCAACACTGCAGCTGTAAAATAAAAGGCGTAAAGCTGAAGCTGAGCAGGTGAATATGTGGAATATTGTTGTGACAAACAGCTCTTCTGAACTGAGTCCTGCCTGTTTGGGTGTTTTTAATCAGCCAAGCACAGGTTTTTCCTCAGCAGGTTCATGTGCATATCCACAGACCCCAAAAAGATTCAGTTTAATTTTAGCATATTGATTTTAAGTAATAAGGTGATTATTGTTATGGAAATAGTTTTTAATCATGTTGAGATTTGTTCTTTGGAGTAATACAAACCCTGGAGAACACTTTGCCATCGGGTAAACCTCACATCTCAGGAATGGAGCTGCATGTGGTGATTTTCATTCAGGGTCTTTCAGCTTTAATTTGGCTGTTTTAGAGCAACTTTGACCCCTTTAAGCATCTCCACTCTAATCTTTGTTTTGGTAGAACCCCGATTACCACGGCTTCTCCAGGGATCCAGTAGAAGATGAGTGGAACATGAAGGTGGGCTTCTTTCTTGGCATCTCCGTGGCTCTCGTTATTGGAGGAGCATTTATCCACTATTTACCAGACCATGGGTGAGCTCTCAGTTCTTTGTTTTTTCTTTCTCTTAACCTGATAATAAAAGGAAATGCTGAACATATTTTCCTGCTGTTAGTTAAAATGTTGCTTTAGGTCTGTTTGTCCCATCTAACTCGTAACCAACATGTGATTGTTGTAGTAATAGATAAAGAAAAGAACTAATAGAGAAAATGAAACAAACTGAAAATAATGACCAAAAACAATATAAAGATCAGGAGAGAATGCATTTACACTTTCTGCATTCCTAAACACTTAGAAGTCCACAAAAACATGGATTTAAGTGCTAAAAAGTGCATTTTGCATGATATGTCCCCTTTAAAACCTTATTCTTAAAAACTATTCAATAAGTTGATTTAAGAAAATTACCCAAATTAATTTAGTTTTAAGATTGGCTGATTGGAGACTTTAAATTGGCCATAGGAGTGAGTGTGTGTGTGTGTGTGTGTGTGCATGGTTGTTTGTCTGTGTGTGTTGGCCCTGTGATGGACTGGCGACCTGTCCAGGGTGTACCCTGCCTCACACCTGGGATTGGCTCCAGCCCCCCAGCGACACTGTTCAGGGAAAAGCGGTAGAAAATGGATGTATGGATGAATTTAGTTTTAATTCTCTTCCAAAAGAATTAAAATGTACATTTAGCTTTAAATAACCAAGTTTCATAATGTTCTGGATTGTGTGTGAGGCAGCAGCCTTGGTCCTGATCCTGCAACACGACAGATTAGTGCTGTATCCCCTTTATCCTGTTCTGGGCCATTTGTTTTTCATTTTTCTAAGACATAGAAACCCAAATGCAGCTGCTGTTCAGTATCCTGTATGTCCTCAACGCTGGCGCTTCTCAGCGTTCAGAATCCAGTCGGATCACATCAACTAACAGATACGCAGAGAGACTACCGTGTAGCACAACTTCCACCAGCGTGAAAGGTCTTCCCGAACGAATCAAACTGAAGCTGATGTCCCAAAAAAAGACACATATATTACAAAAATCAAACATCACGACAGTCAACACAGAGCTGCTACTGTTTGCTGCCACCTAGCGGCGCATTCAAGAATCTTAAGTTTGCTGTGCTGGATTGCTGGCTCAGTGACGTTAAAATATCTTCATTCATTCATATGCATATATGCATGACCATACAAGGCTCTGAATGCAAGAACAAAGCTGTCAAAGTGAATCTGAACATAATGTGCAGTCAGTGCATAGACTCTTCATCACCATGCTGAGACGGTTGGGATGATCAGGATGGTGTAAGGGAACAGGAGGAGGTGATCATGTGTAGGAGATCTGACATAAATACGGAGGTGAGATTGTGAATGGCCTTCAATATTCATGAGTATTTTTAATTCTATTCTTGGTTTGGGAACCAGTGGAGCTCCTGTAGGATTGGGCTGATGTGGTGAAAAGCAGGGTGTTTTAATTATGTAACAAACAGCTGAATTCTGAGGCTTCTGGAGTCAATGCTGGAGGTGATGAGTGAACAGAACAGAGGTAGTACCATCGTACTGCCTGAGGAGTGGCAGAGGCGAGAAACGTTGCACAGAGCGAGCAACATCACTGATGCGAGCATGAAAGGATGTGGCCTGTAAAGTTTCCCTCCTCAGTCTCTTCGTGTTCTCTTCTGTTTCAGGATGCGACAGTGGGCCAGAAGGGAGGCAGAGCGGCTCATCCTGGAAAAAGAGAGGGAGGGTACGCCGCTCATAACAGAGAATTACTACGACACAAGCAAGATCATTCTGCCCACAGCTGGAGAGGAATAATATCACCACCGACTCACTTTCCTAATTATTGTATTTCACTATTATAGAATAAATGATGTGATTGTTGAATTCTGTTATTATTATTCAAGGACAATAACTTTTTTGCTATTAAACATCAAACCACAGACAACAATTTACAGATCCTGTGAATCCTGTTAAAATACAGAACCTTCATGTACAAATTACACTGAGGAAAGATAAACTGATTTGCTCAAAAGATCCATTTGTAATGAATATATTAGAAAATGTAGAGATTTAACTTAGCAAATGGAAATTATTCTTTGACAGGAAATTCTGAGATTTAGTCCAGAATTACTTTGACACATTATTACGATGACTAAGTTTAAGGAGCCACCCTGTTGTTCTTCTGTCACACAGATGCTCCCACTGGAATGAATGATTGATCAATTAGATTACAAGATGGGGAGTTATGATCACATTTCACGTGTCCCAGGGTGTAGCTAGTGGTTTATCTTTGTCTTTAAACATACACTACTCGCATAAAGTTAGGGATCATGTCAGAATGAAACCTAAAAGGTACATAACTTTTACAGGTGTATTTAATTGGACTTTTAAAAAAAACATTTAATGCAAATGTGCAACTGTTCAAGATTTACTGATGTACAGTATGCTGTATGCATTTACTTATCAGGCCAAGACAACAAATTATTGAAACTTTAATGTTGCTGTAATGTTGCTCTACCCGCTGCTGTTGGTAGTTTTTGTTTGAATAAATTGTTTTGAGATGAAGGAATTACAAATACATCATTCCACGTAAATGTCCTACATTCATGGTGTCATACCAGCGTAGCATGCACCTTTTGCATTTTCTGTATATTACAAGAAAACGTGGACTACACCCAACTTTTTGAGTAGTATATGCAGTTGTGTAAAAATAGGCTACTTGATTAAATGCATTTAATTAACTCATCTTCATAAGTGTGATTACCAAGATTTGCCAGCTTGCTGCACGGCTGCATTCAGATGCGTTGACATAATGCCAGGGAGCAACTGTTGCTGTCAGTCTGGGAAGGATTATAGGGTTATAGCTGGAGTTCATTATTATACAGACTGATTAATCATAAAAACATAGCTGCCAATCATCTTCCCAGAAGTGGATGTCAAAGCATGCAAAGTTCAAAGATGCTAGAAAAGAGCTACAGCTCATACAGTTCAGGACTCAGGATGTTTAATGTCAAACCTCAAGGAAAAAAGACTGAAGAACTATATTTTATTTTGAAGGGTTGCAGGACACAAAGACACTTTTCAGATGAGATCAAAGTGGAAAGTTGGTCAGATTGCACAGCAGCACATATGGAGAAAACCCTCAGAACACATAGGAACACCCCAATCACTTGTTTGTCTAACAGACAAACAAACAAACAAACAAACAAACAAACAAACAAACAAACGTAGCCTCCTTGGAGGAGGTAACAAGTGTTGTAGAGACGCATGTCATTTCTCCAGTTTCATCCATGAGCATTTGAACGCAACAGGTTCAGCGTCCTACTGCGCATGTGCAACAGACTGAAAGCGGAAAGCGGGAAGTAGGATTTCAGACGAGTACACACTGTTTATGCAGTTGTTTTAGATTGTCCCTGGGTTAACTAGTTTCAAGTGTAGTTAATGTGCTTGGACTTAATTGCTATCTTAACTACTGGCAACTATTATCATTTAACTGAAGCTGTCCGGTCAGGCATCGACTGTTGGTGATTAGCTAGCCTTCGATGCTGCAGATTACAACCGGGACACAATGCCTGAATTAAACCTGAATGGAGTGAAAATAAACTTCCCCTTCCCTCCATATGACTGTCAGAGGGACTATATGAGCAAAGTGATTCAATGTCTACAACAGGTGAGTTCCTACAAGTTAACACATTCACACAGTAAAGCTTGGGATATAATCAGTGGTGTTACATGGTTAAATACATGGTTTGACATACTTGCAGTATTACTTACTTGCAGTATTACTTGGCACACTGTGGATCCACAGTACATCCTATCCCTACCTCTGTGTTTTGGAGTTGGGGGTCCCGGGTTTAAAACCTGCAGGACTGTGAGCCTGAATGAGTTGCAGGACCCTGCAGTAGTGGATAAACCAGTATGTGGTCATGTCCATTTGTCAACAAGGGTTCATTTTAAACACGTTTGGACTACATAAGACATGTTAAAAATGCTTAAAACCCCATATAAACATACCATTTCATGTTTACTTCCATAATAATGCAGATCAGAGCATCAGTGAACTGGATGATCAGTGTATGGCTGAAGTTGTGGATATTTCTTTGTTCTAGAAAGTGAATGGCGTTCTGGAGAGTCCTACGGGAACCGGTAAAACCCTGTGCCTGCTGTGTGCCACCCTGGCCTGGAGGGAACATTTTAGGGACACAATCTCTGCTCGCAAGATAGCGGAGAAGCTGCAAGGGGAGGAGATGTTTGCAAGTAAATCTCTCTCATCGTGGGGAACAGCTGCCACTGACGGGGACAAACCAGGTATGTTCAATCGGTATCATCTAAGCATTAATCAGGATCAGCCACTTAGTCTTTGTGCTAAGTGAAAGCAACAGAAACACTCAGAGATGCAGTAAGGTTCTCAGTGATATTTCCAACATTGTTATAGTGTTGCAGAGGCTTGAGAGGCATCTACAGCTTCTTGAACAACAGGTGTAACTCTGAGCTTTGTTTCTACACCATCACTGTATCTACTGTCTATCTGTGCATGTCATTATCCAGTTTACTACACTGATGTTCCTAAGATCATATACGCATCCAGGACACACTCTCAGCTTGCTCAAGTCATCAATGAATTAAAGAACACTTCATACAGGTAAACCATTTTGAGGTTAGAGATATTCTTATACAGAGCATCAGATGTGAATTTCCTTATTTTCTATATCTGTTAATTAGGATTAAACATGGATTAAACCAGATCATGTTTTTTTGGTTTAGTTGTGATGGTATGATCTGTTTAAAGCAGGGCTTAGTTTCATGTTGATTTCTGAAACTGTTTTCTTTTACTGAGCATCTGTGCTGTGAGTAGTTTACTTGACCTTGTTGACCTCTGATGCAGTCTGAATAAGCTGAACTGTGAGTTTTCTGCAATACCCGGTGAACCTCTAAAATCATGTTGCTTTGTTTGTGCTGAGTCAGGCCAAAGGTGTGTGTGCTGGGGTCCCGAGAGCAGCTGTGCATCAACCAGGAAGTGATGCGTCAGGAGAGCAACCACGTCAAGGTGAGTTATAATATTTGGTAATGACATTGATGGGTTTCCTGTAAAAGGTTTTAAACCACATACCAAGAAACTCTTCACAATATTTGCTTTTTTTTCCCTTTCTATATTTATCCTGCAACTGATGAGTGTAAACCCAACCGAAAGGCTGCATGATGGGATCATTTTATCTTCATGAACAAGCCCCTGGAAATAAATATGTGGATTTTTGCAGGTCCATATGTGCAGAGGAAAGGTTTCCACCAGGTCGTGTGGCTACTACAACAATGTGGAAGGTAACTAAGTACCCACGTACAGTCTATCAGTTAAAACAATAATAAGCTATATTACATTAAAGTTTTTATCTTGTTTTCTGTAGAGAAAAGTACTGATAAAGACCTGGTGAATTCAATCCTTGATGTTGAGGACTTGGTGAAAATTGGCAACAAACAGAGGTTTGACATAAATATTTATATTTAAATGTATTTGAACTAATATTTGATCAACTTTTAACTTAAAACATGAAATATAGTTTGCTATGTAATATGTTGTCATTTGTCACATTTTTATTTAGATAAACATTTCCAAAAAAGATGGTTTATATTTCATGAATTGTATCTCAGGATTTCTTATTGTATTAACGAATAATTATTATAAATGGATGAATAAAGTTACGTCTAATCTTATTATTATTACCATAAAACTCTTTCTTTTATTGTAATACTGTTTTGTTGTTGTTGACTGTTTTGATTTGGATTATTTGAATGTTATCATTAATTATATAAGTAATATTATGAAATATCAAAGTATAGGCCTGACCCAACCGAAATCTGTTTGTAACATCACTTCTTTATTTTCCTGCTCATATGGAGTCTGTCATTATCATTTCAGCTGTAGTGACTCAATGATTTGATTTAATTCCTCTTTCTTTGCATATGCAAATTCACAACAAAGTTATATGAAGGCACTTTACAGACATAATCAATCAAGTCGTGATCCAATAAAGCCAATTACACTGTTCTATTACTGTGTTTATTCAAAATAATGAATAAAAATAATTACCTTGCAAAGAAAAACCTGTGGTTTGCATTGAACCCCCTCTCCCAAAGTCCCAAAGTGAGGAAAAAAAACAAATGAGTTAAGAAAGAAATGAAGTAACTGATAACTTTGAACTCATGGGGAGCTTGTTTTGTCTGTTTGGGAGGCCAAAGTAGTCATGCTGTGCAATTTAACTCTGATTGGATGTTTCTCTGCAGGGTCTGTCCGTACTACCTCACCCGTACTCTGAAGCAACAAGCAGATATCATTTTTATGCCGTACAACTACCTGCTGGATCCAAAGGTGAGCTGACCCAGAGGGGCGAGTAGCTGAGCTCATGTTGGAAAACCAAAATGTATCTCTGAACTTCGAGTATCAGTTGGATATCATCCAATATGCCATTCTGTTTCCCTTTGTCCGACAGAGCCGCAGGGCACACAATATTGAGCTGAACGGAGCTGTGGTCATCTTTGATGAAGCTCACAATGTGGTAAGATTCTTGCATCTGTTTAACTATTGATCGGTGGACCAAACTGAACAGCAGTCTGATCATTTCAGTGAACTTCTCCCAAACTTCTTTTTAGGTTAATTATTTCAAAAAATGTGGAAGCACAGCCTTTCAGCGTTTTTAACTGAACAGAGAAAGTGATTACAAGAATGGTATTAAATCTGCTGAACAGTTAGCAGATTATTGCATCACTGCAGCAATTATAATACTTCTTGATGTAATTGATTCAACGAGGTATAGAAACATTCCACAGAGATCTTTTGCTCCATATCGACATGAAGCATCACACAGTTGCTGCACATCTGTGATTAGAATCTCATCCAAAGCTGCTGTTAGGGTGAGATCTGGTTACTGTGGAGGCTGTTGGTGTACAGTCAACTCATCGTCATGTTGATGGTGAGCTTTGTGACATGGAGCATCATCCTGCTGGAAGGATCCATCAGAAGATGAGATGATGAAATATACTTTTATTACCATAAAGCCAGCGCCCTGGCGTTAATGGCATCAACATTCCAGTACAGCCCAGTCCATGACCACACACAGACACGACAATACAGAATCATTGAGGCGCAGCTGTAACCCAGCACTCCTTTTATTAGTTTGGGGAGGAAAAAGAGTCACATTTCGGAAAAATGGAAGAGAAAAAAAGAGATATCACTACTCTGTGCCAGGAGGCAGGGATGTCTAAAACCAGATAAGCACAAATAATCCCAGAGACACGGTGTATGAACAGGGTGGTGAGTGAAAGAGGAGTGTTTCTGTTATTTGTGAATGTGTGTGTGTGTGTAGTGAAGTGTGTGAGGCTATGACCCAAGTCTCAGTTCATCTCCCAGCCACCTCTGATGAGAGTGTTGTTGAGAGAGCTGGTACAGGGGTCAACAGCTCCAGGCAGGAATGGGGGAAGGTGGGGGGACAGACCGGCCGTTCAAGGCCATCGTTGAGTCAGATTGAGATGTTGTTTAGAGCCGGCTGACACGTTTTGTCTGCCTTCAGTCTCTCATTGGCCTCAAGATTCTAAACAGCCGATAATGGTGGTCAGTTTCCATCGAGCTGACCGGAAACAGCATCTCCATGTTCGTATCCACCGTCCACACAAGTTCAATAACCGCATCCAGCCTGCCAGTGTCCTCCTGTCTGTGGCATTTCTTACAGAGGTGAAGATGCTACACTGTTCTCATAAAGGGATGGACATGGTCAGCAACAACACTCAGGTAGGCTGTGGAGGTTAAACCATGTCATGCTGGTACTAAGGGGACCAAAGTGGGAATCTCTCCCATCATTATGCCATCAGCAGTCTGAGGTGTTGATCCAAGGCTTCAAGGCATGAAGGATCCGTTCTTTGATGTTTCCAGTAGATTATGATGCTACCATCTGAATGTGGAGCTGAAATGGAGACTCATCAGAGCAGCAACATTTTTCATCTTCTATTGTCCAGTTTTGGTGATTGTGTGTAAATTTTGTAGCCTCAGTCTCCTGTTCTTAGCTGCAGGAGTGGCACCCGGTGTGTTCTGCTGCTGCTGTAGAACATCTGCTTAAAGGTTGGACTTGTTGGTTCAGAGATGTTATTCTGCTGTCACTTAAATCTTTTTTTATGACATTCGGATGCTCAGTTTGAGCTTTGAGCAAGTTGTCTTTGTTGCAAGTTGTCTAATTGTTGCCATGTGATTGACTGGTTATTTGTCTGAAAACAGCAGTACAAGTGACCAGTGTATGTATTTTTAACTTCACCATTGTAGACTCATACATGGACAGGCCCTTGTTCATTTTACATACCAGTGTCAAAAAAGGCTGGGATGTTGTGTAAAAACAGGATGCAGGAACAAGCCGGGCTAAGTTATGTTGGCATGGACTATTTTAACTCTGTGATTTTCTGTTGTTTGCAGGAGAAGACGTGTGAGGAAGCAACATCATTTGATCTGACTCCTTATGATGTTGCCTCTGGCATTACTGCTGTAGACAGGCTGCTGGTGGAACAGGCTAAAGAGGCCAACCAAAAAGACTTTACTGAGGACATCAACGTAGAATTCCTCAGCTCCGGTCAGATCGCTCTTCTTGCTCAAACACTGAGTTTTTTTTATTCAGTGTTTAATCACAAATAAAATGTTCAGTTTTTTAAACATCATCCATTTTTACTTTGTTTCAGGTTTGAAAATAGATATTTCTGATATTGCTAAAATCAAACGTAAGGATTCATTATTTATATCTGCTATTAAGCATTTTTAAACCCAGCTATGGTTGTTTCATGGAAACGATGTGTTTTTACAGAGATTCTGTTGGACCTGGAAGCTGCTATTGATTCTTACGATGTTCCACACGATAAAGGCATCACAAAACCTGGAATGTAGGTCACATCATAATTATTTTTCTCATGGAATTAAACACATTTCTGTTCAATGTTAAAATAACACCTACGTTTTTTTAAACAGATGTTTACTTTGGCGCAGCAACTTTTACATTTTGTTTTTATTGAGCAAGTACAATTTAAGTAGAGATTCTATGCAAACTTTTACTAAATGAGACCCTAAAGTTCTCATTTGCACACAGGTGCAGCAGTTTCCTTTTATAAATCACATCCTTCAGAAAAAGGTAGCACAGGTGAAAGTGGTTTACGTCCCGCTCCTACACACACACACACACACACACACACACACACTTTCTACCATACACGGTCAATGCAAAGCAGCTTGTAAATATGTTGGTATATGAACCAACGAGTGTCTGTGGCATTTTACGGTGAATTATGGCCACTGAGAGGGCACATAAACGTAACTTTTCACAGACTAATATTGGTATTTGTTTGTGAGGTAGAGAAATGTAAGAAGATCCTGTTTGCGTGCTCTCAAGGTGGAGGCAAAGAGGCCGATGGCTTGCTCCACAGCAGCACGCATTGAGCGCGGACCACATCAAAGCACCTCCTCTTTGCTCTGGGGGTTTGGCAAATGGCATGAGGAGCCAGCTCCTTAGTGGGCAGCCACCTTCATCTGTTAAGCCAGCAGAAATACAGATCACAATGTGTTTTTACCTACCAAGGAGCAGCCATCACAGCTTCTGCCTGCAGTGCAGCAGAATGAATGAATGGACTCAGGTGGACCCAGGCCACCGTGCATTTTTGCAGTTCAAATAGACAAACTGGTTCTCACTGGGATCAAAAGGTTCTGGCGGGTCGGTGGATCAAACACTGGACACTGTTCAGTACATAGATGTGAGAGCACAGCTCGTAACCTAACTGCTTATCAGCCAGCCATCATCATCAATCTCCCATCCTGATCCTGCTGTTGCATCGTCTACAAGTAGCACAAGCTCATCCTCTGTGACGCATTACGCGTGTCACTGCAGCATTTATATGCTTACATAGTAATCAAAGTTAATGTACCAATAATCACCATAGCAACATTTTAATTAGTATGATCATACTGAGCTCTGATGCTTAAATATGTATTTATGGAATAAATACCTAAGTTTATAAGCATGTCTATAATAATCCATGTTTCTGTGTTTGTGATTACAATGATACAAAGTCTGATGTGAATGATAACAAACAAGGTTTGATGTGGCTTAAATGTATTATCTTATCAGCAGTGCTGCCAGTTTTCCCTCCAAAATGTTACTACGCAGCGGTACGCACTTTTCTCTGTCAAGTTTAGTTTTTATAAATCTCAAACTTAACACAGAAAAGTAGTTTTCAGGCCTGTTTTGTGCCCCAGAGCACAGGTTCCTAAATTGTGCACAGCTACCCCTGTCAGTGCTGATTTTAAGAAGTGACTCAACCATCAAACTCAGAGTTAACTAGTAAATAAATCATTCAGTGGCTCCTCTGTTTTCTATCCTTTGTCCCAGCTTCATCTATGACTTGCTGAACAGAGCTAACCTGACCTATAAGACCAAGACGGCAGTCTCAGAGACTCTGGAGCAGATCATCGGTTACTTGGCAGGACGTTAGTATGACTTGATTTTTACACACACACATACATACATATATATATATATATATGTATATATATATATATATATATATTACATATATTACATCTCCCACACTGGAGAAGTGGCTCCAACCTGGAGAAATATCAGGCTAAGATATTGCGTAGAGCCCTAAAGCTCCCAGGACTCTGGTAGAGAACCTGAGCTTGAGATGAACAATCTCCCGCCTTACCCAGGGTAGATGAGAAGGGTGGGTGAGGGAAGAGTTATAAAAATATTAAGACTATTACTACTGAAGATAGATGAATCCCAAGGTTTATGCAATGATTGTGGAACATACTACTTACTTTAATGAACCAGGCTGTTCAGCCAGTTAAAAACTAGAGATAAGATCATTTTTTATGGGTTAAAATTCAGCTCTATTAATCTTTTGATTTGGTGTGTGATAGCGTGAGCTCCTAGCCTAGTGACTACATGCTCTTTTTATGTGATAATTTGGCAGAAGAGGTGAAGTTGACCAATTCTGTCTACCCCTAATATCAGGTGCTTTGAAAAAAACTGCAAGTCTATGGTGAAAATGAAGCTGTGGTCCTTCATCACTGGTGATTGCACCAAACGGTTCAGCAGACAGACATTTAGTTAAGACTCAAATTATTTGTCTTATGTCGTTTGTACCTTTTAACGGGAAGATTTTACATGTCTAGTTGATTGTAAAATTTTAAAATGAATTGTGTAAAAGTATTTTTGTGCAATGTTTTTCCATCAGAGCCAGGGATTTTCCTCAACACCAGTGGGCTACAGAAGCTGTCTGAAATCATACAGGTACATCCACAGCTATGAAACTGTGAAAATCACACTCCCTCTAGTGGTACACGAAATACTTTTAATATCAACAAATTCACAGATTGTATTCTTGAGTTTTTTTTTTAAATTAGAGGTATTATTATTTCAAACCAAACCATCGTATCTCTACTTTTCTGAGCGGCTTCAGGTGACCTGGTTTTCTGTTATGATGTCATAATGTAGGTGACATTATGACAACATCGTTTGTAAAATGAATGTGTTTCTTCCAGTACTGTACATGTGAGAGAGCATAGATGGCATGTTCACATCATGGGACATTTTTACAGCACTGTGACATAAAAACAAGGTTGCCTGGATCTGCTCAGCTTAACTGCTTTTTCCAGCCTGATTAGCACCACCGGCTCTTATTCTCAGTTCTTTGGAGCTTTAAATCATCTCTGTATTCTAATTAAAGTTGACTGACTTTATAGTCTTACAGATGAAATGTACGTGTGCTTTCATATTGAATCATTTTAGATGCATTACCTTTAGTCGGTTTGCAGCTGGTAGAAACTGTATTGACTCCTTTCTGTCTTGCAGTTGGTGTTTTGTGGTGATCCATCAGAACAAGACACAGAGAAGCAGATGCAGTTGAACACGGCTCATTTTAAGGTTTGTTGTTTAAAAATCCTTTTTTTCAAGTGTACATAGGATTTATTTTCCACATGTAGTCTTTCACATAGGGAGCTACAGTATTGTGTATAGTACAGTATTGGGCGGCTGTGGCGCATGTAGTAGAGTGGGTCAATTCTTAACCGAAACTGTGTGTTTGGTTCAGGTTCATATTCATCAAGACAACAGCAATCACAAGAAGAAACAGAACACTGATTTGTGGGCTTCATCTTCAACAAAGAAACAAGGTGATTTTACTTCTGCATCTTGTTTATTCTGTGTTGTCTCTTAGCGATCAGCTCATCAGAGCACCTGTGAAAGCTCCAGACCTCCTGCAGCATGCTCTGTCTCACATTCTCCTGCAGCTTAGTTTCATTTATTCACACTCTGACTTGCAACCCCTCTGACACCACTAATCACCCACCCCTACAAGCTGCTATGTTCTGTGACAGATTTTTTTATTCTTTCTTTATTTTACTTTCTGTTTTTAATATATAAAGCACTTTGCGTTGCTTCTCGTATGAAAGGTGCAATACAAATACAATTTGATTTGATTAGAAAAAAACAGTGTTGTGCACAGATGACCGTCAAAACACTGATGATGTAAAAAGAGCAAGAACATTTTTTAACATGATAAAATCCAACTCCTCAAACTGAGTTTAAACCCAGTGTGAAACGTGTGCATTAAGAGAATATTTGATCTGTCATGTGCACATACAAGAATACAATAAAACACAGTTATACATGCTTTCTGGGTTGTACACTTATTAAACACTAATAAAAAACAACACAGGATCAAACAGTAAATGTATAAATAAACACTGTGAAATGATGGTGCATGCTATACAGACTGACAACAATATATATAATATTTAAATGCACACAGAGTGGAGGTGAGGTGACATGACTAAATGTTTTGCAGCAGAAGGAAACTGAGCTGTTCCAGCAGTGTGGATAGCTGTAGTCTGAACCTGTTAAAAGCATGGCTTATAGCTGTGGCTCATGTAGTAGAGCGGGTTATTTCCTTACCAGCAAGTTAGTGGTTCAAATGCCAGCTCTCACCTGTTGAAGTGTCCTTGAGCAAGACACTGAACCCCCAGTTGCTCCTGGTGCTGCGTCATTGGTGTGTGGATGTGTGTGTGTTTGTGTGAGTGAATGTGTGGAATAGTGTTAAAGCACTTTGAGTGCACTGATGTGTAGAAAAGCGCTATACAAGTACAAGACCATTTACCATGTGTGAAAATGATGCAGAGAAAGAGATGGATTTAAATGAATCTGGATTCGATCACTGATCTAATCTGAGCATCACTTTTACGATCACTGGTCCGTCTTACATGTTGCTTCCTGTCTAATGTTAACTGAGCGAAAGCAGGAACGTTTGGAGGTGTTACTTAGATTTAGTTTGGATTTCCTGATATGTTTTGTTGTCTGTCAGTAATTTTGTGATCTCGTTCCAGAGGAGGAACACGTAAAGGTTTTTCCTCTCAATGATTAAACGTGTGCTGTGTTTCTGTGCACGTTTCAGGCAACATCCTAAGTTACTGGTGCTTTTCTCCTGGCTTCAGTATGCAGGACCTGGTGAACCAAGGCCTTCGCTGCATCATTCTAACCAGCGGTACTCTCTCTCCGCTGTCCTCATTCACCTCTGAAATGAGGATGTAAGTCACAACTTCATTATCATTCACCGCTGCATCGAACACTTTATATTTAAAGCAAAAAGATCTCAGCAATGTAACTTAGTGCTATCTTTTTTAATGTCTGCACTCAAATGTTCAGAAAGTGGCTCCATGACTTTTACTGTGAGGTGACTTTTACTGTATGATGCCTCCGTTTATTACTTTGGGTATTACAAACACCCAATATAATTGATGTTACAGACAGATTTGTTATTTCAGTGTTATATAAGCTCAGAGTGAATCTGCTGTCAGAGCCAGTGACAGAGTTTTTGAAATAACACTAAATACAAGTTTTACAGACTATCTGTCCATCATGGCTCAAACTAGATAAAATTAACTTTGTATAATCTTTGCTTGAGATGTTAATTTGATTTTTATATATTATACTGGATATATGTTTAGTTAACCTCTTCTTCCCAACTACAAGGGCTGGCTACACTATTATTTATTTAGAAAATAGAGAAATAATAAACCTTCCTGTGCTTGTTTTAAACAAGAGTTTTCCATATACCATTTATTTCTAAGGAAATGATGCAAAAAAGATTAGCTATAAGTGACAGGAAATGTAAAAAAAATGTGCATTACATGGATGATTTTATGTGATTTTATGTTAGCTTTTATACTATAGTTTAATGATAATGTCCCTTATGTCCTCTAATGATTTATATTTATTTACTGAACCCCTTTGGTATCTATTTTTTAATGTTTCAATACTTTTGTGACTTAGTTCATCATTGGATTAGCTTACCTAGTGCATTATATACATTGGTTTAGTATACTTTCTTGTCTCGTGATAGATTATCTATGGCAGATAAAAATCTCTGGTTCCTGACAAGCACTGCTGTGCACTCCTTAAGAAGAAAAGGCTTTCCTAAAAGCTGATAAAATTTGTCTAATAGTTTGGTAAATTTTAATTGAGGCTCACTTAGTTTTCATTTGGAAGTCTGTATCATGGTAAAATAGGTTTCTGTGCGAGAGAAAAGACTCCTCATTCCTGCTCTTCTTGGCTCGTTTTCTGATTTCTACTCAGGAGTAACTACATCAGAGAGCCCTGGTCTAATTCCCCCCTAATGGCAGTGACCACTCACTACAGTGGTCTGGACCAGTGATTGAGTTGCCACCATACAGTATGTGGGACTGTACTGGTTACTGAGTTGTGCACCCAGTCAGTGGACAGTTTAGCTTAAAGCCCAAGTTCTGTTGTCAATAGACTTCTGTGAAAAGCCAGACGAGGTTTTTGAGCGCTGACTGGCGCTATGTAGGTGCCCGGAGCTCATCCAGACACCAGTACCAGGGCTTTTCTGGTGAGGTCACAGAGGAGCCATTCCCCATAGTGAGACAAGAAACAAACCTTCATCTCCATGGAAACTAGAAGGAGATTCATCATCATGAAAGGGTGCATAGGCAGGCGTTTTGGAGCTGAAATAAACATTTTCATCACAAAACAGCAAAAGTAAAACATGGTGTGTGACTCGGCCTGCTATCTTCCAGAGTTTTGATCTTGACATGATTTTTTTCTTACCAATGCTCCAGAAAATTCCCGATCTGTCTAGAAAACGGTCATGTGATTGAGCGGGACCAGATCTTTGTCAGCGTCATTGATCGAGGGCCAGACGGCACGCTCTTGAGCTCCGCGTTTGATAGGAGGTTAGTTTCCAGGTCATCACAATGTTTACTTGTTAAAAATATGATGGAAAGACCTTTTAAACGGTCTGCCCCAAAATGATCCCACATTCCTGGTGTTTGCAATGTTGTGCACTAAATTTTCTAACTTTTATTTCTGTTTTCTTTTTTTTCCTGTAAAATGTTCTCTTTAGGTGAGCAGTTGCTTTAATGATTTTCTTTTTTTTTCTGTGGCAGATTTAATCCTGAAAACATGTCATCATTAGGCAACACCATTGGTAAGGTGTCACAATAAACTGAGATATTTATTCCTGCCATTTCTAATGTTTATCAGTATTATCATTGATTTGGGCAAAAACCTTCAAGCATAAGCACCAGTTTTTGCAAAGGTCACTCTGTATGATCCATAAGGTCCTTTTTATTTGATAAAAAACGTGTTTGTACAGACAGATTAACTATTTTAATTGCTATTGTAACTATGGGTAAAAAGTGATAAAGCCTTTCTGTCGAAGTATTGGTTTAGTGTACCATCCAACTTGTTAGGTGGACATTTCTGAGAGATACTAGTATATTTTGATCTGTATAGCAGTACTGGATAATATGCCGGTTAACCTTAGTTCCCACCTTTGTTGCAGCTCGAAAAGTTGCCTTTGTTCAGCAAAGTGGTTGCTTTTTTAAAACTGGCCTCTGAGGACAAGAAATAATCAGAGGGATTCAGTTAATTTAGAAAATGTTTTGGTCTCACAAAACCTGAGCTGGGACTAGGTGCCGTGTTTTTTTGTCAGCACAGCTTGGTTACTCACACCAGCAGCTAATGCTAAGACTGTGGACTCTTACATCAACAGGTATTGTCACCTTAGTGGCTAACACTAAGAGCTCTACCACGTTCAACCAACACCAAATACTTCAGTGACATCATTACATACATGCATACTCCAAAATAAATGTAACCAACTTCTAAATGAGGTCAAGGATCTTTAGAATATTGTTTTTCAGAAGTGCAATTAGACACGTCATATCAGATTACTGCAGTAATCTGATTACACCCAGATTTCAGATTTTGTAGACCATTGTTTTTAAAATGATCAGAAAATGTTAAAGATACAAAGGCCTAATATTTATTCTGAACAGTTTTTGATCAGTCTGAATCCGTTTAGACAAGATTTCAGTCATTTTTTTCTCTCAGTAATTCTCAGGGATAGTTCTCCTGACTTCAGGAAGGACTATCCAAAACTGGTAGATTTTACTATCTTTTGTTCCCTTTTCTCTCCAGATTAGCCCAGACTCGCCAAATAATGTTGAGATGCAGGTTCTGAGAAGGGTCCATCCCTCCATTAGACCAATTCCAATAATCTTCATCACAGTTCTTGTGTCCTGAGAAAAAAGTCTTTTCTCCTCATCTTCCATCCATACGAATGGTTTTGTGACAGCCATGCTTCTGACCATGAGGTTTCAGCCAGCATTATACAAATCAACTGAAGGTCCAGATTCATCTCTCAGATCCTGTTCATCTGCTGTACATAGTGTCTTAGTATTGACTCTTACTTTGTCTACTCAGATTTTTTAAAGACGAGTTGCACATCAGATGTGCTGTGTGAGACAAACTGGCTGATTAAAAGTCTACAAAACAGAAGGCTATATCCAGATTTTAGTGCAGTGCTGTAAAATAACTAAAACTGACTGAAAGCTTTGTTCATACACATTTTCAGTCAACTGGGATGTGTGTTTTTATTCTCTTCAGCCAACCTCAGCCGTGTGGTTCCTCATGGTCTCTTAGTGTTTTTCCCTTCTTTCCCTTTAATGGAAAAGACCCTGGAGTTCTGGAGGGTGAGTTCCATCTTTACAGATTTTTTATGCCTTTGTTTTATTCCAGTGTTTGTATTTAATGCCACTGTGTGAGATGAGTGTGGCTTTTTCCCCCCATCAGGCTAACGGACATGCAGATCGCATAGAGAATGTGAAGCCCATGTTTGTTGAACCTAAAGGAAAGGGTACATTTAACGAGGTCAATATGCTTTTATATTCCATTTCATTGAAAGCCTCCATCTTCACAGTTTTATTTTACAGTCTGACATTTCCATTTAAAGCTCGTCTATTTTTAGGTCATTGATGGATATTATAACAAAGTGAATGATCCAGCAACTAAAGGAGGAAGTTTCTTCGCTGTGTGTCGGGGGAAGGTGAGGAGACTGTCTCTCTGTAGAAGCCTGTTAATGTTTCAGGACATCAAGTTTATCTTAGTTTTATTCTAAGAAACTTGTCAGTGGAAAGTTTTAATCGATTATATTTGTCATGTTTTCTCTGGTGTCTGTTTAGCTAAAACACTCGGTTTCATTCATTTAAAATAAGTGAAGCGTGAAGTGTGCTTTATCAGTTTGACGGCGTTGTATTTAAAGTTTTTGATGCCTTCATCTGTTCTGATGTAGCCTGCGTGTTGTCTTCCCATCAGGCCAGTGAGGGTCTGGATTTTTCAGACACATTTGGTCGGGGCGTCGTCATCACCGGCTTACCTTTCCCCCCAAAAATGGACCCTCGGGTTATCCTGAAGATGCAGTTTTTAGATGAGATGTGCAGAAAGAAAGCTCCTGGGATGAGGGTACGGGAAAACTGATCAAAGTTTCACTGAATGGTTTCAGTAGCTCAGTCGTTTCATAGTGTGTGTGTGTGTGTGTGTAATCAGTACTTATCAGGACAGGAGTGGTACAAACAGCAGGCCTTCAGAGCTGTGAACCAGGCCATTGGAAGGGTTATACGTCACAAGGAGGACTACGGAGCCATCTTCCTGTGTGATCAGAGGTCAGACATGAAGCTGTCATCCATCTGTAACATTATGTCTAATTCCTGCACGCTTACTGGATTTTAATTGAATCACTTCTAAAGACACAGAATGAACGTCTCAACGTTTAGTACAGCATATCAACCAACTTAAGACCAAACTGCATGAAAACTCGCACGTTTTTTACTTCTATAGACATTATTTTAACATGAAATCAATGGATGCAGAAAATGATCAGTCACGACTTCAGACCTAAAGATACGGTGTTAACTGATTTCCATTAGGACATTAGGAAGTGATTATACTTTGATAATGTATTGATCAACATATACTGTCCTTATATTTTACTGAAATGATTTTATGTTTAAAGTATTAGTGATTGTCATCTGTCTATTCATGTTTTAGCATTTAAGTAGGGTTGCCAGAGTTTATCCCAGCAGTTATTTAGGCAAGAGATAGGATGCATGCCTGACTGAGCGGCAGGCCATCACAAGGACAACACAGAGACAAACCATCGCTCAGACTCACTGTCAACTCAACTTTATTTATAAAGCACTTTAACACAACACCAGTTCCCACAAAGTGCTGAACATTCAAATAGAACTAAATAACTACAAATAAAAGCTCTGTCCCCTCTTTCACTTGGACCTTGGTACCTCTAGAAGGGGTTGGCGAGTATGAGGGAAGCAGCTCACAGAGTAACAGAGGAGCTAAGCCATGTAAGGGCTTGAAAACAAATAAAAGAACCTCAAAATGGACTCCTAACATGTATAGGCTGCCAGAGAAACAATGCCAGAATTGGCGTGCTCCAGCCAGAAGACGAGCATTAGCATATTGAACAAGTAGGAGATGTGAGGGATAAAGTGCATTACAGTAATCCAGTCAGGAGGTGATGAAGGCAGGATTACTGTTTCAAAGTGCGCAGCGGTTAAAAATGATCTTGCCTTCGCAAGCTGACCGTTAAAGCTCGAAATAAGCACTGATTTTAATTTGACGGTCGATTTAAAATCACGGTCCAATTTAAAACCCAAATTGTTGACAGATGTTTTTAAAAAGCACAGGACCCAGATTGACTGGGGCTGGGTCACCAAACACTATAACCTTTGTTTTCTTCTCATTAAAGTTCAGGTTGCTCAAGGCCATCCCTCCTCAGGGAAAATTTAGTTGCCAATTGACCGAACCTGCATGTCTTTGGACTCTGAAGAAACATTTTTATATTCTTTTTTTTGTCTGAGTTTGTCTGTCAATAACTGATGCTTGTTCTGTGTATGAGGGCGTCTGAACAATCTCTATCAAATCCTAACATCACATTCTCTCCACTAGCAACAGGATAACCTTGGTGACATCATTAGGGTTAGTGTTGATGGGTAATAAATGACCTCATGCCTATCCCTGCAGGTTTAAAAACTCAGATGCCCGTGCACAGCTTCCATCCTGGGTCAAGCCTTACGTCCGCCTCAATGATGGCTTCGGGACCGTGGTCCGTGACGTCTCGCAGTTCTTTCGTGTTGCACAGAAACTGGTTAGTTGTAGCAGTTAGAGAAGATTCCTCTCATTAACGGTTTCCCTGCTGCATCACAGCTCGACGTAGCTGTGCAGCACGTAAAAGTGACACTTCTCTGTGGCTGCTTTTAAATGTGCCAGAGGCCTGTGGTGGTGAAGATGGCAGCGGCAGAGAGCTGTTCCACGTTGTGTTCATCAGACACTCAGTCCTCAAGTTTAATCTCCTGGTCCTCCTATCAAAGCTCCCAAACCCAGAAAGCAAAGGAATTAGATGCCCACCTTCCCAGTCTGAAGAGGAGGAGACCCAGTGAGTCCAAAAATAAATGAGGGGCTAACTTAAACTCTCTAAAGTTTATAGTCACCATTCTCCTCAACTGATTGCTGCTTTGTGATCAGACGAACACGGTGGAGCCAATGGGATGGCCAGAATCTGCATCGGCTATGAGGGCGAGGTGCAGGGGAGTGAAACCAGACCAGCCAACCTGCTGGATGCCCTGGAGCAAGGTGACCGCTGCAGTGGAGACGGCACGGTAGGAGAGAAGGTAGGTTTTAATGTGATTCATAAGCACTTCATGTGTCCACATGGAAAATAGAAATTGTGACCAGGAGAGGTTGTTTGTGGTAAAAGTCTCATTTTCATCATGATTCATGACAGTGTGTGTACAAATTTTTCCTACGTTTATCATTTTAATTGTTCATATCTATTGAGGGCCAAATCAGTGATAATAAAAAAAATCAATTAATTAATATATTGGGACATATTTTTAAGGTTCTGGAACTATAAGATCATATCCAGTATACTGTGTGTATCCCGGTATGTATATGTATATATGTATATATATA
>JBAMHV010000014.1:24826237-24840728 GCA_037177535.1 Pseudomugil gertrudae
CCCAGAAACAGAGCGTTTCCACTAGTACCTACTCTACCCGGCCTCACACGATTATACCCAGAAACAGAGCGTTTCCATTAGTACCTACTCTACCTGGCCTTACACGACTATACCCAGAAACAGAGCGTTTCCACTAGTTGTGCCGTGCGGTTACATTTTTCGTACCTACTTCGTTGTGGTTCTAAGCGTATCGGGTCGTGCGGGTAGCGTGACGTCCACAGGCTGGCGTCAATTGATTGGTCTGATATGATCCAGGGTGTTTTGTCTTGCCTTCGATGACTTCTCTTGATTTGTTCCATGAGTCTATTTCCAATGAATAACCATAATCTGAGTCCCAGGTAAAAAGTTACCAGGAAGTCTTCTATCTTTGTGTCGGTCTTTTTCTATGGTATTTGTCTTCTTCTGTGGTTTTCTGCAGACTGCGCAACGCGTCTAGAAACTGGCATTGTGCGAGGGACCCCTCCCACATTAGAGGATCGCGACTTGTAATGGAAAAGCAGTTGGAGTAGAGTATAGTACTGTCCTGGCTGGTAGAGTAGTGTTGTGCAGGTACTGATGAAAAAGCTCCAAAATGAGAAGCAACGTTATTCGTGTTCTGAGACAGGCCCGAGTCTGAGTGACCTACAAGCTGATACGTTGCTGCAGATTCCCTAACTGGATAAGGAGAACATTTTGGCACATTTAGAGTAAAACCTTTTCTTTCGGCTGGAAACAATGATTTTCCTTTTACATATTTTTTATAAAATATCTACATCCTGTTGCAGAAAATGTGTTTATTTTTTCTTTTCTTTCTTTTAAAACCTAAATGGTGATTCTTGTCAACAGCAAATATCTTATAGTAGATATTATTTAAAAAACTTATTTTTCCCCCAGAAGTCATTTGCAGCTTTTACTCAACTGGATGATGGCAGAAATGGCTCTGTGGATTTTAAGGATTGCAGACCTCTGGTGTAGTTTGCCCGGAAATACATGCAGGAAACTGGTTAAAAGCAGAAGAACCCTGAATCCTGAACAGGATCTGAATGTTGTCCTGATGAAATGGGAACCAATCCCGCAAAGACCTGAACCAGAACCTGAGAGATGGATCTGGACCAGCTACTGTTGGCCAAAGCCTTGTCAGAAATGGTTTCCATGGAAACAGGCTGTCCATTAGGATAGGAATTGGTTGAGGTTTGTCACATAACACATCAGGTCTTATGGAGGGATCCTCTGCAGAACCAGAACATTTCTGTGTGGGATCATCTGGATGAGAAGAAGAAAACAAAAGGCAGAAACCACAGAAGAAGATCTTTGGTAAGGTACCCTGAAGGCACTTTCCTCCTGGTTCCACTGAGCAGGAAAACCTTACAGCCTTTAAGCTGCATTTTAGTCACACGGTCCCTTCTCGCTCGCAGCGATACCCCCAAAACATCAAGCCACCACTCACATCTCTCTTTTCCCCTCATCCATCCTTTCTTTTCCCCTCCCTGCCGCACACGGCTGCACCTCCGTCATCCCGATCCCGTTCTGTCAGGATGCCGTTTTGTCTAATCCTGTGTAACCGGTAGCCAGTTTGTCACTCCCGGGCTGCCGTACTTTATGGGTTGTTGTTGTCTTCCGGGTTGCTAATTTGAGCCCATTCATAAAAAGGCGAGCATATCGTCGTATTCGGGCTGTTTTGTTTGCTGGCCGTGCACGAGTGCATGGTGTGCGAGATCGCTAGGACTCAAGCTGTTGTAGGAACACCTTTCAGCTGGGTTCTACGTAGCTTAGACAGGAAAGCTGAGTAAAGGGATGGTCACATACTTACCTTTCCTGTTTTTGCTGTTTCACTGTCTTTGGAGAAGCCAGCCCTAAGTACACTGCTGTTTTTTCTTTATTTATTGTACAGACTTGTTTTAATTTTCTTTTTTGGTCCCCCGGGAGGTGACTCCTGTGGGGGTTTTAATTGTTTTAGTTTTCTTTTCTTTTTTTTAGTTAATAAGGAGCAAGGAGGTGGATCACTGCTCTTTGGGCCTGGGAGTGTGGTAGTCGGGCCTTCAACGGTGGCTGTGGCTCGACGGGATTAGTTTGTGTGATGTGTTTTTTTGTTTTCCTTGATTCCTAAGTTGACACTTTGTAGTTTAGTTGCACGTTCGTTGTGTACTTTTTCGTTCCCTTATTGTGTGTTGCTCCTAGGCCATGGCTGTGTTGGAGGCCTGACCCCAAGAAGTGACTCCTGTGGCCTGTAGCATTGATCCCTCCTCATTAGATTTCCTGTTATAGGTTGCCTGCCCTTTGAGCATGGTTTTAAATCATATCTTTTACTTTTTTTTTGTTTTGTATAAATAAATTCAGATTTTTAAACTATTGGATATAACTCATTATTTTACCACACGCTCTCTCTTGCAAAACCGGAGGAGAAAAGTGTTACATTTAGCCTTTTCATGGACCGGTCACACCTGGATGAACACGCTTCCTCTATTTGGTCCATTTGCTTTCATGACACAAGCAAACCACATGTTTACTTGCAAGGCACACGAACCCCCTCGTACAACTCCACACGAGCTCTACTACCCGAGCAAGCAGAGCAGAGTGGGCTTAAAGCAGACCAAACATACCTGTGTAGATGTTCTCATATCTTATTCTGACTGTCATGAATTGTATTTTTGCCTCACAGGTGGGATTTCATGCTTCTTTGTTGAAGGTTCATACTGTCTTCTTTTTAAACTTATTTTTTACGCTTCTTTTTGTAAGACACAAAGTTTTTTTTTTTTGTTTACCTGCTTTACATGTTTCCACCACTTCCTGTGGTCTTCCTCAGAAGCATCACATTATGTTATTGTGACGTGTCTTATAGGCTGTTCAGGTGTTGGCTTCAGTATGTGCCTGAATGAAGTATGAACCGGGATGAAGGTACGTACTCCCTGTCGCACACCTGGGATGCAGTCCTGGAGAAGGCTTCAGACAGCAGGGGGCATAAACGCTCCCGTCTGTCTGAAGCAAACACCTGAACAGCCTATAAAACGAAACGTAAAAAATAAAAATACAGCTGATAGAAATAGGTTGATAAGAAGGTTGGATCTATTTGATTTGCATCAGGTGTGTTAAGTGCAGGGAAACGGCAAAACCTGCTGGATACCGGCCCTCGAGGACTGGAGCTTGATACCCCTGATCTATGGGAAGTGTGATGACACAAACTATCTGCTGAATAGAGTGTTTGAGGCTCTTGGACATAATGGCCTTCGACTCCGTTCAGAGAAGTAGAAATTGTTACAAAAGCAGGTAAAATTCTTGGAGCATGAAATTAGCAGCCAAGGTGTTGCTCCTCCTGACACAGAGAAATTACTACTGTCCAAGGTAGGGAGTCCCCCACCACAGTCAGGTAGGTAAGATCCTTCCAGGGTGTTACAGCCCCGGGCCTTGACCTACTACATGTGGAACACCATGAAGTCTGCTGGCTCCTTCATGCAAATAGGACTGTGCCATGTCTCATCTGTGATTGGTTGGAGCTGTCATAGGTCTCCTGTGGTTGGCCCAGTCATCTGCACTATAAAGCCAGATTGATGACAAACATTTGGGGCAGCTGTGTGTGCTCTGACCAGTTGGTCCTCAAGAGCTGCTGTCCTGAAGATTTTTGATGTATCCCTGCTCCAACACACCTGACTTCCATTAAATGAACACAAAAGCGAATGAAGTTCAGCACAATGACAGATTAACTTGAGTCAGCTGTGTTGGAGCAGGGATACATTGAAAACCTGCAGGATTGTGGCCCTCGAGGACAGACTTTGGACACTCCTGCATTACAGAGCTTGTAGCTGTTGGGATTTGGTATTTGTTTGACTGAGACTGTGCATTATAGTAATGAATTTGTAAACAGGCTCTGTTGTATTTGGTGAAAGACTTTTGGTTGTCTTTGGTGTTGATGGTGAAACCAGACTCCAGTTTGTTTTTTGCCCTGGTTTGTGTTGCTTAATACATTTTTATTTACACCATTTTATTTAGTTTCTCGTCATTGATGTTACCACCCCTTGTGTTGCGGTTGTAACACAGGGATTTGTGGGCAACTACAGGAAGTTAATCAAAGACTTCTCAAAAATAACCACGCTGCTGAATGAATTCTTACAGGGAGGAATATCAGAAACCACTCACATGCTGTTTGATGGACTGAAGAGTGTGAGGCAGCATTTAAGCAGCTGAAACATCTGGTTTGGCATATGTAGATTACACAGTTTGTTATTGTGCAAACCAACACAAGCAATAGCAAAGTGGGGTCTGTTTTGGCCCATAAACAAATGGCCTGGACTGTGTAGTTGCATATGCCAGAAGAAGCCTTCACCTATCTGACTGTAATGTTGCCTACTTTTATGTTGGAACTATTGCCCATGAAATGGGCAAATAGGGCAAAAGCTACACCAACCAGCCAGTTTCACTGGTTCCATTCATGTCTAAGCTACTAGAGGATGCTGTCTTCAGTCAGGTCTCACAGTTCCTCCATGATAACAAACTGTTTGATCCATATCAGTCTGGCTTTAGGCAGGGCCACTCCACTGAAACTGCTCTGTTACTGATTCTCTACGGCTTGCCAGATCCACTGGTCCACCATCGGTTCTTATTCTACTGGGTCTGTCAGCTGCTCATGAGACAATTACCAGATTCTCCTCTCCACACTCTCTGAGCTTGGCATTTTAGGATGTGTCCTCTCATGAGTCCTGTCCTATCTCCCAGGTAGATGCTTTAAAGTATCCTGGCGAGGGGAAATGTCCAGATAGGTGAGATTATCAGTATACTTAGCTAATATCTCTGCATGGATGAAGGCTCGCCACCTTCAGCTAAATCTCTCTTAAACCAATCTCATAGTCTGTCCAGCATGTCCTTCCTTACCTCTGCTAATGAATGTGAACTTGGACATATTTGTATCTATATCTGCTGCATGGAATCATGGTGTCATTGTAAAAAAACCAGTTAACCTTTGGGGTCCATGTTCCCTCGGTTGCCCACACTTGCCAATTTGCTCTACATCAGGAGGATCAGACCCTACCTAACACAACACTGCTCTCCATTCAGGCTCAAGGGCCTGATTTATAAAGCTGCTTGTGCAAAAAAAAGGCCATAAGTACTTTACTGAGCAAAATGGGGGAATTATAATAACAAACTTGATAAAAGTGTATAATGCTGCATAGTAACAGTGGGGAGAGAATCCTGGCAGCACCGCTGATAAGATAATACATTTAAGCCACATTAAAGCATGTTTGTTATCATTCACATCAGACTTTGTATCATTGTAATCCCACACAGAAACATGGTCAGATAGACATGCTGAAAAACGAAGGTACACAGAAACATGGATTATTATAGACATGCTGAAAAACGAAGGTATTTATTCCACAAATGCATATTTAAGCATCAGAGCTCAGTATGTTCATACTAATTAAAATGTTGCTATGGTGATTATTGGCACATTAACTGTGATTATTGTGTAAGCATATATTGCAGTGACACGCGTACTGCTTCACAATGATGAGCTTGCACTAGTGAAGACTATGTGAACAGTTGGATCAGGATGTGTAGGACAATAAAAATGAACCAAAGTCACATGTGCAACCTTTTCTGAAAGGGTGTGATTTATAAAGGGAAATTTCTGCACTTGTACTCAGTAGCAGAGTTTTTTAAATCAGACTTTAACTCTGACGGAGCAACTTTTTTGTTTTATTCTGTAAAGATAATTTTAGCAGAGCTTCTAATTAAAATTTTATAATTGTGGCCACATGTCATTTCACGTCCTTTCACACCATAATGAAACAAGCTAGAGAAAGAGAAATTCTCCTCGACTAATGGGAGATCTGTGTAAAGTAGTTAATAGCTTATTTCTAATCCCCCGCCGAACAGATCAAATCAGCAACGTTTTCAATTGAGTTCAGAAATCTCTACAACTCCACAATCACTCACTGCTTTCATCAAAATTATATATTGTAAAATTAAACTTAATTGATTTATTGTTAAATGACAAGCAGTAAAGTTATGATTTTAGTTAAATAAGAAAATATTCCAAACTAGGAATAATATCACTATTACTAAAAAGTTGCAGTTGCAAAAAATACTTATTGAAGTAAGGCTCTAATAATGGATACATGCAGGGTCAATTATTAGTGACACCTGAGAACACAGTGTAGGGTTACTATTTATCAAAATGTTGTTTAAAAAAATGATAAAATGGTTATATTAGTATTATTTTCAAGTTTTAATGATGCATGTTTTACCATGAACTGGTAAAATGTTCATAGTAAGATGCTGAAACGTTTGTCTCATTAGGAACAAAATATTTGTTAATTAAATTTTCCATAAATTGCATTATCATGACCTTATTATTATTATTATTAATAATAATTTTAATAATAATGCAGCATTCCTAGTTTTTATTAACTATTTACTCTTCTATAAAATGTATATAAAACTGATTTACCCTCAATTCAGACTTAATATTTCAATAACATAAAATTTGACTTTATTTCCTAATCAAGGTATCTCATCTCAAATCGGAATCCAATCCAGTTAATGGATCAAAGATGAACTAATTCGATCGATATTTTGGCGTTTGATTTTTACGGGCATGCGCAGAGCGTGTTCTTCCTTTCCGCTAGCTTCTCCGCCATGGCGCCGACTGTAAGTGAAATCGCGTGTTTGGAAAAAACTAAAAAAAATTTGTACTTTGCGGGTAAAAATCCCCAAAACATCGCACCATGGAACGACACTAGTGTTATAACCTGCGAGATAAAAAAAACACGGTTTTGGTTGGAATTTGGGATGTTTTCATTAGCATTTTGCAGCTGAGGGTTGCTATGGCCTACGGCTTTATGTTAGCTTAGCAGGGTACTTTAGCTCACCACGTTGTTCTCTGTTAGCCTCATGTACCAGGACATTAGTTTTACTTTTTTTAAGGGAAATAGTTTTTAATGCAACGAATTAAAGAGATGACGTAGTTAGTGTTATCCTTTGCTATTTTGTGATTACGTATCTTGAACAATAAAGATAGTGGGATGAAGTAGCACCGATCTTACGACATGTTAGCATGGTGCTGTGGGAATTTACACTGCATACAAAACGAAACATTTAGTACGTGGTGGTCTTGGTCCTGTAGTAAAACAAAAGTTCCGATTGGTTTAAAAACTTTAATTAATGATGTGGATCTGATAGGGTGTGAAACCTTTTAATAAGCCTGATGCTGAAGGTGAGTGTTGACTTTTGTGTCTTTATAATCAGCAGAAGAAGCAGAACACCAGCAAAGGTGGTAAGAAGAAGAAGCAGGTGCTGAAGTTCACACTAGACTGCACCCATCCTGTTGAAGATGGCATCATGGACGCTGCCAACTTTGTAAGTCCATCAGTCAGTCGTGTTCCATACAAAGAGTGGCTTTTATCTAAAGGATTGTGTTTTATTTCAATCTGAAGAAATAAAATCTGATTATGGTGTTTCATTTGTTTTCTTTAAACCCCTAAACATGATTAAATCCTTAAAGTATGTAAGAAAGCTGACATCGGGTGAGAGGCAGGTGACTGGAGCTCCTCTGCAAAGTGTCCCCAACAACGTCCATAAAGACAAAACCACGTGATCTCAAGAAGGAAAGATTCTTGTGGTTATGTAACTGGCTCATCATGGAGCACTGCAGGATGCATATGTATGAAATCTGGGATTATGGACCTCTCAGCTTCTGGGATTGTTGGTGTGACGTGTCCATGGTTGTGTCTGTTATAGGAGCAGTTTCTTCAGGAGCGCATCAAGGTGAACGGGAAAGCTGGGAACCTGGGTGGAGGTGTGGTGTCCATTGAGAGGAGCAAGAGCAAGATTACAGTGTCCTCTGAGGTTCCTTTCTCCAAAAGGTGAGAGACAAATCCACCACCATGATAACTGTTCCATGTTTGCGGAGGTCTCTAAACCAGGTCCAGTCTGTAGATTCTGACAAATGCTGCCATCAAGTCCACGTCAGAAGGGCCTTATCAGGCTTGTACCGATACAAAGATGCATTTTAAATTCCTGTGTGAGAAACACAAATACAGGACAGCGCTGAATCAGAATCTGTGTTGTTGTGTAAGTGAACAGTACTTCCACCTTTTGCTGCAAACTCAAATGAAATTTCTGAGTTATTTGGCTTTTGGTTGGAGCATCAGTGATCTTGCATCAAACTTTGATGTCTGGGAGTAATCAGATTACTGTAATAATCTGATGTGTGACTACATGCACTTCTGAAAAGGAATTTTAAAAAAAAATTCTGTCTTCTTCCAATATTAGGTTTATGTATCGGCATATCGGTATGTGGTGATGTCACTTCCTGTTATTTTTATAAACCCAGGCCCTCATTTACTTTGGCGCAGCAACTTTCTTGTTTTTAGTAGATTTTACACAAAGTTTTCTAAAAGCATGATTTATAAACTCTGCTTGTGCACAGGTGCAGCAGTGTCTTTTATAAATCACATTTACATGTTACTCTGATCTTAATCCTGAACTTAAGGATCTCCACATGACCACTTCTTTTATCTCATAACTTCAGAAACTCAGTGGTACTCAGACTTTTGGTGAGCATGTTAGTGGACTCTGTGTTAATACTGAAATGACTTATAACTGTATAATGCTCAGCAGCATCTCTTTATGGACAAAATTCTTGTGGTTCATACATGCAAACAGGGGATATATGCTCCTTATATGCAAACCACTCGAGTCACTTATGTTGCAGCCAAATGCACCGGTTCAGGTGATGGAGGTTGTTGCCCAGTACTTGAACTACTGTTTTGTACTCTGTGCAACACCTCCCACTCAGCTGCGTCCAGCAACACGTGTATGACTGTAGATGGTGTTTGAAGAGGTCGTTAATGCGAATTGACTGTGGTGTTTCTGTCCGTCTGCTCCAGGGAGGCTGTGGCTACATGTAGCTTACAATCAGCCATGTATGAACGTGCAGCAAAAAATAACCTCCCAGATCGCTGAATGAATCTAAACCAATCAGAGAAATCTTGCGTCATCTGTAGACACACTTTCCTGCTGGGCTAAAGTTGATGGAACTTTCCTGTTTTTAGAGATGACATCTTAATGTTGTTAGAGACAGTCTATGGTGTTATTCTGCCATGAATGCAGGGTAGACTGAAGAGGAAGAGGGTTTGAGGATGCATGTGAGGTTTAGTTGGGAATGCTGGACAAGCTGTACTTTGAGGGGCATCAACTTTTAGGACATTAGTCACCACCACCACTATAATATCTCTAGAACCATCTAATTGTTCTTTAACCTGAACAAAACAAAGGTTACATGTTGTTACAGGCTTCAGCTGTAGCAGAAATCCTGTTCCACTTTCAGAAGCGATCAATGTTTGTATTCACATATTGGGTGTGTGCTCAGAGAAGACATTTTGAGGATGCTCTGATGAGCGTACTCGGCCAGACATCTCTGGCAGCCACTGAGTTCAGCTCAGCGTTGGTTACAGATGGGAACAAACAGGTTTTACCTCGACTATACGAGGAGTTTAAGGCTGTAAAACTATGGCAACCCGAGCGGTTTTACAGCTCTACAAGACTTCTGGTGCACCTGATTTGTACTCGGGAGTCGGATTTACCTGGAATCTAACCTGGAAAATCAGGGCCAACATCAACCCTGACTTGATCCATTAAAGATAACTGCTTACAAATGGACACAAAGTGAAGTTAATTATTATCTAAACAGGAGTGTGTACAAATCAGCTCTTTTCATCTTTACTTACATTTTACTGGCTAATTCTGTAAATTGTGTTGGCGTTTTAAAATGTTAAATAACTGGATGTGTGCAGGTTTTGCTGCTTACAAAAAGAGCATGTTAGCCCCTGCTAGCTCAAACTTTGTCTGAAACACACATGTTGCATCGTACTATAAAACTAATGTGTTCAGAGTCATTGTATTTAGTAATTAAATCTTTTTTTAAATTTCAATTCAATTTATATTTCAACTTCAGTGAATATGAGACACGTAAATCTGTGTAAGTAGATGGAAGAAGAAAAGTTTTCCGGTGTTTACATGTTGGTTTTCTAACTTTGTAAACAACAACGCTCTTCACTTGGGACAATCCCAGACCTTTTCCCATTTCCGAGCCTCCTCAAATGCAGCATTATTGTCTGGTTTGTAATGCTTGCATCAACACATTTCTGGCAGCTTAAATAAGACTGTCTGTGATGTCTCAACCTGTTTTCTTCTTCTTATATTTTGACATATATTGTCTGCTTATTTTTGCTATCGAGACTTTAGTTGGCAATTAAAACACTTTACAAGAGCAGTTCAAACGGATCCTTTTGTCTTGTTTTTTAGGTTTTCAAAGAAAAAATGTGTCAGTTTTATAACTATGTAAAGGAAAGCAGCGGTCACAGTTGACCTCAGGAGTCGAACTGTAACTTAATATTTTTATCTGATGTAATTAGACTTTAAGGGTTTGATCAAATATTCCCTCTGAACATTGCTGCGAGGCTTGGAGGTTGTGGGTCAGACATGACCTCACAGGTTTAACCGTTCACACCCGCTCTGATGTCTTTCCATCTGTTGCAGGTACCTGAAGTATCTGACCAAGAAATACCTGAAGAAGAACAATCTTCGTGACTGGCTGCGTGTTGTTGCAAACACCAAGGAGAGCTACGAGCTCCGCTACTTCCAGATCAATCAGGACGAAGAGGAGGAGGAAGATGAAGATTAAAATTGGATTTTGTACATTTAAATAAAACTGTTCACAAAACAAAATGTGTGCCGGAGCTTTTCTTTGGGTTTGCTACATGGCAGTGTCGGTAAAGCAGACCAGTGATCTCACCAGAAATCAGCATCATGCTCTTTGTTTACAGCGCAGTTCAGAGAAAGGAGTTTCTCATTCTACACATACAGACCTAAAATGCACCAAACATTCAATCCAACACGTCTGGAACTGGAAAATCCATTTTCCACATGATCAGAAGAACACTTCAACATCTGCAGCTTATTTTAAATGCACAGAAGTACGCTTTCTAACGTGGTTACCCACTGAACCTGCTTCTGCCACAAACTGGAGTCACATACTGAGAGAAAAAACCTGGGACGTAATTTTGTGAATGTCTGATATAAAATCAGGTTTATTGATCAGTTGGCTGGCTTGACTGTACTTAGACATCCCAGTGTAATGTTTGAGATGTTTCGGTACAATCAAGCCAAGTTGACATCAGAGCCAGCAGTGAGGAGACGATTGCTAAGCTCTGATCCATGTTGCAGGACATTTCCCTCCTCCTGGAACACCCTGCGCGCCCTTTTAGCACCAAAGTATGCAGGTTCAGAAACCAGCTCTGCTCCCAGGACATCACAAGCTTTTAATAAAATGTTTTAATATTTAAATGTCCATGAACAAACTGTTTGTCTGCAGATCACCTTGTGAGCAGATTCTTTCTGAGCTTCCTCCCAGTCCAAACACATCTTAGACTGGTTTGAGACTTTAAATACTTACAGTGAGTCAGATATGTTTGTTACTGTGTCAGTTCTGATGAGCAGCTCCCATCACGAGAAAAGTTAATTTTCTCCAGAAAAAGGTTCCTGTTACGAGAAGTGTTTGATAAAATGGCTTTCAGTTTCTACTTCTGCTTTGTCAGAGATGATGCTGAGGTTTCTGTCAGCTCTTAAGAGCCTGCAAACTCACTCTTTTGCACATGTGCAGGAATTTTGTTTTCAAAATGAGATGGTTGTGTGCTAATGAAGCAAGATGAGTTTTAAGGCTTTAACAAATCAGCTGTGCAGAATGTAAAACTGCTTCAGATCAATTTACATGAAACTTTAATCAATGCAATGGAAAAAGACAATGTAACCAAGAGAATTTTCATCATAAAAAATAGTACAGTACAGACAGAACTCTTCATGCTGTAAAACAAGGACTTCTTTATGTGGGCGCTCTGATAACGTACCACGTCCAGACTGTTGCTGCTTGAAGTTCTGAGCTGCTTAGAGCGCTGGATTTATTCAACTCTATCAAATTAGCAAAGAGCAGGACGAAAGACTGAGGTGAGCATCCTGGATGCGAACACACAGAAGGAAATGAAAGGAATGTAACATCAGGTGGAGTGTACCAACTCAAAACATCATGTTTCAAATCCCGATTGTAAAATGTGGCAGCTGCACCCGCACGTTTGTGCTGCCAAATAAATCAAAATGATCAGCTGATCATCACAAACAAGACTTCCATACCCTGAACACAGACATAGAAAAGGCACAGGTATGGAGTGTTGGTCTCTGAAACCCCCTCAGTGGGAAAAGACTGAGGGCCCTGCAATAGCACCAGAAAATATCAACAACTATCATTTCAAATAAAGCAACAATAACAAAAAATAAAGCTAGACATGAATGTTACTGGGTTTTTTTTTTTTTTTTAGATGAAAATGGTTTTGCTATTTTTGGGGAAGCACGTCTGCTGAGTGAACTGTTGCAGGTTCCCTCCAGGTAGGAGGGGAAGCTCTGACTGTGAGAGCTGGACCACCAGAACATCTGTCCTTCTGCAGTCCCTCCTTTTCTAATTTTACTGTCCAATTTGGTGTTGAACCAGTTTGCTGGTAGTTGGGATGTCTTCTGCACAGCTCCCCCCGTGAACTCAACCTCCCACCAGTGAACAGCTTCCTGCTGAGGAGTGCTGGTCTGCTCCGGTGAAACGGGTTGAGCGATTTCTGTGGGAGAGCCAATCAGATTGTTCGGGGGTTGTATTCGGGCAGCTTTTTCAGTTTCTCCTGATCCTGTGGAGTTTCCTGTCTGGCAATGATCAGCGAATGAGAGTAGCCCATCACCACCTGGACACAAACAGGACATTTCACACATTCAGCTTACAAACATCTGGTTAGACATCGAGACACTACACAAAACTTATAATCATTCCCAACTGTTAAAGTCCAGTAAAACAGAAGCTCTGAGTGATGTGAAATCTTCTACTGGAGCAGCGGGACTTCTCATCACTCATAAGACTCCATCCTTTCCACAAAAGTGATAAGGATAATTTCATGGAAATCTATCCATCCATCTATTCTCCATCATTTATCTGGGCTGGGGGTCACAGCTACAGCAGTAAAAATAGAGAAACCCAAACTCCCTTTTCTCCAACCACTTTTTCCAGTTTGTCTGAGGCAAGCTTAAATCATTATCAGGTCAGCCGAGAGTCCTTCCAGCATGTCCTGGGAGTCTCCTCCCAGTTTGAGGTGCTTGAAATGCCTCTCCAGAGTGGATCCCTTTCCTTATAGTCAAGGAAAGTAGAAACGGGCCACTCGAGGCCCCTAATTCTAACCAACCATGAACTTTATACTGAAATAAATTATACAATCTAATCCTATTTTGCCTGTAAAATCCTACTGATATAATTTAAAAACTGGAGATTGTCCAGCTTGATTGAGGTCCTTTCATGAGTAAATCCAGGACTCTTGACAGATAAATACCAATAACCAATAAACTAACTGCATGTAACCAATCTTACCTGCTCAATGTAGATGCCATCCAATGTTTTCACCTCCTGAGCGGTTGTCGAGGACTTGGGTTTGTTGTCTCCGTATCCCTGAAGAAACACAATGATTGTTAGTGTTGCTCTCCTCACTGGCACCCAAATAGCCAACATCACAGATATTACCAGCTCTCCAAATGTTGGTGAGGGCCCCCAGCTGATTGTGCTCTCGTCTGCGGCGATGATGATGCTGCTCTTTCTGTAAAACAAAAAGCAGCAAGGAGGAAATCTCAGGACAGCTTTAAACCAGGAGAAGACAAAAACCCATTTAAAAATAAAAACAGATGAGCTCTGTGCACTGAACAGTCATGTTAGTCCATCTTAGATACTGTTACACTGACAGCAATGGTATTCATTTTCCACATTCTTATATAAAATATAAAGTCTCAAATCCTTCATAGCGTTTCTCCATGATCACAGAGAGCGCCTGTGGGTATGGCACACTGCAATTAGGGTTGGCATTGAGCATCAACTGGAACTGGGACTAGTTCTCAGATTCCCTTTGAATTGTTCACATTCTTACATTTTTATTCCTAATTTTGATGCCCAGTGTGCCAACTGAAAGAGAAGAAGCTACCAAACACCACTGATCCACCAGAAGCACAACCTTGGATAGTGTGTAGAGGCGGTCTGAAGAGTGGCTTCACTTTAGAGAGTGTAGTGAAAAGTCAGCTCTGTGCAATATTTGCACCAAGTGACCACTAACTTAATTTTTTTTTTTTTTACATTGCCTTTTAATCTGAATCGAATTGAGGAATAGGGCTTGTTCATATTTATCCGATGTCAGTTATGCAATTTTATTACTGATAAAGTTTTCAATTACCCCAACAGGTTTTTAAAACCAACAGACATTGGCTGGAGCCAATCCCAGCTCACAACGGGCGTGAGGCGGGGGGTACACCCCGGACAGGTCGCCAGTCCATCACAGGACCAACACACATAGACACACACTCACTTCTATGGGCGAGTCTCCAATCAGCCTATCCCCAAGGTGCATGTCTTTGGACTGTGGGAGGAAGCCGGAGTACCCGGAGAGAACCC
>JBAMHV010000014.1:24842622-24853787 GCA_037177535.1 Pseudomugil gertrudae
GGGGAGAACCCACACTAACACGGGGAGAACCCACGCTAACACGGAGAGAACATGCAAACTCCACACAGAAAGATTCCCGGTTTGACCTCCCGCCCCAACCGAGACACGAACCGGCAACCTTCTTGCTGTGAGCCCACAGAGCTAACAACTGCGCCACAGTGCAGCCCTACCCAAGTGTTTCCTACTTGAAATCTGTTCTCCATTTGTTCAACAGATGTCAGATACTCAAGCATCAAGATGGTGACACTAAGCTCTCCAAGAACACCAACGAGGGCATACTAAAATACACTAATGAAAAGTATGAAGACCAAACAACGCAGGACCTGCTCAACATGGTTTGTCTTGTTGATCCTCGATTAAAAACTACATACATTAAAGTAAGAGCCACAAGTTCCTCATCAGAGCAGGTTTTCAGTGAAGTGTCATGTCATTGTGTCATGCTAGAGGTGGGCAACCAGCAAGAGTTGACCAGTTTGCATTCCTAACAATCTGTAGAAGCCTGGGATTAGGCAAATAATCTTATTTTTTATGTTTAAATTTATATCCAGGCTACTTAGCGTACTTCTGTTTACCTCCAGGGCTCCAGACTAACATTTTCACAAAGAGCATGGTGACCCCCAACTTAAATCTTTAATAGTGCAAGTAAAATTTAAGGGCGTACAATAAAATCTTCTTGCAAAGCAAATATTCACATTTCGTCTAATTTTCATTGTATTATTGATAAATAATTGAACAATAAATGCATAAATGTATTAAAAATTCACATTTTATTGAGCTGAATGTTACATTTGGTATTTTGCCCTGCCTCAGAGGTGTTCAGTTAGTTATATTCCTAGCCAATAGGAATAGCCATTATTATTATTTGTGCTAACGTGGGGCTTTCTATTGCCTGTTCTAAAGAACAAAGAAAAATACCTGGAAGCCTCTTAAATGCACATGATGCTACATGAGAAGCTTAGGTGGTGTTACTGTTACAGAAAGGCTGAATTTAATGAGAGATGTTACAATGATCATCACGTCTTCACACGAAAATAATTCTAAATAAAAGATATTCAGTACATACCATGTTTTATTTGTTTAGTATATTATTTGAAACTGTATTTCTGAATTATTTTATATAAACTATTCCATAATTGAAATTACAACAAAATTCCATATGGTGATGCATGCCCTTATGAGGATATACAATGAGTTATAACTGCAAATGAGATTTTGGTCACATCACCCAGCTTTAAAGAAAATTACAGTAGAAGACAAGTGGTCTAGACGAGACGAGCAGACTTACCCACAGGCTAGGCTGCGGATCTTCCAGCCACATAGATCCTGCACAGCTTTGGGATACATAGTTGACTCTCTGGTGGTGTTTGTCACCCCCCAGAAGAACAGTCCTCCTGCAAAACATCTGCTTATCAGACAAATACACGTAGAAAATCCTGCACAGAAATCCAAGACATACGAGTTTGATCTTTTTAGATATACATGTTTTCTCACCCATCTCATTGACAGCAAATGAACACTGGTAGCCTGCGTAGATCTGAGCAGCACCACGTCCAGGAAAGTCAAACAGCTTGACAAGCCGGGGAACCATCTCATCCTTCTGCTCTGTGTGACCGAGACGTCCATAACCACCGAAACCCCAGCTGAAGACTCGCTTCTGTGAGTCCAACACCAGCTGCACACACATAAAACTGTCTTTAAACTAGGGCCTGACCAATATGGATTTTGAGGCCAATGTCCATAATGATATTAGTAGAAAAAAAACCAATAACAGATTATTGGCTAAATAAATTTAAAAATAATTTCTTTTTGGTCCCTTACTGCTTACAACAAAAATATGAATTACAAGGGGGGCATGGTGAGGCAGTGGTTAGTGCTGTAGCCTCACAGCTAAAAGGTTGCTGGTTTGAGCCCAGGCTGGGGAGGGTTGTCCAGCTACCTTTCTATGTGGAGTTTGCATGTTCTCTACATGTATGCGTGGGTTCTCTCCGGCTTCCTCCCACCAACAACACATGCATGTTAGGTTAATAGCTATGGTTACAATAACTGCTTATCATGTGTAAGTCGCTTTGGATAAAAGCATCTGCCACATATATACAAACTGTTTACTGTTTCACAAGAGTCTGATGAAAAAAAAAAACTACTACAATTTGAATTTCCCTCTGGGATCAATAAAGTATTTTTCATTTCATAAGCAACATAGTGAGTGAAGTTACTGGAAAAACATTTATGCAGTCCTCTGATGTGATGTCACAGTAAACTGATATTATGTTGTTGAAAACAAACTAATGTTAGTTATTTTCACTTTACAGTCCTGCTTTGAATAAACCTCCTCCTTCGCTGCATTCACATCCTTCCTCTGAAAATGCCCCTCACCGTGTGGTTTGCACCGCATGCCACATCTCTGACCACCACATTGGGCACAGGCATGATCTGACCATCCTTGGACTTCTCGATGAAGATGGCAACACGTCGAGGGATGAGCTCACAGTCAAACTCGATGCGCTGAGCGCGAGCTATAAACTTCCCATCACTGTTGTGACCTGCAATGAGACATAAGAAGGCAACATGAACCTTTCTTTGCATATTAATCATCAAAAAAACAACAAAAAACTCTATAAGGAAACAAAAAGAGGTAGAGATTCTTTAACACTTGTGCCTCTAGATGTGAAGTTTAAACTGTAAATATGCTTTCATGTTAGCATACCAAGCTGTCCATACTCTGGACAGCCAAAGGAGTACAGGTTTCCTTTGCAGTCCACCACCATGCTGAACTCAGCACCGCATGCCACTTTCACCAGCGGCTGCCCGTTGTAGGAAATCTGAGAGAGAAGAGACGGAGATTCAACTGAGCAAACAGAAAAATGATCATGAAGCTTCTTAGTTTAGGATTAATCTCCCACATGGAGCTGGAGTCTGAAACCGTTGCGCTTCTAAAATGTTTTCCAAAGCGAATAGCTCTGCAAATGCATGTGGACCACCTAGACCAGAGATTTTTAACCAAAGGATAAGAGTCCTGCACGTTTTACACGTTTCTCTGCTGTAATACACCTGGTTCAGACACGTCTTATGCAGAGATGGATATAAATTCTGATTGGATTGGATTTATTTATGTGTGTGAACATGCGCTCTGAGGAGGATTTATCTTAAGCATTGTCATCATTTTTGCATGTTTTGCCTGTTATGTGAAAGTTAAAATTGGATTTAGAAAAGATTTCTTTGGTTTTATTCTTCAGCAGTCAGTGTAGCAGTTACTCCAGACTTGTGCGTACAGCTGGATCAGAGTTGCAAAAGTTGTGTTTTATAAATCCAAAAAGTTGACTGCAACTGGCATACACTGGTTTTTGTACCTACACCAGCATTATAAATGAGGTCAGTGATAAAAGGCTTACCGGTGCCGGGCTCAACACTGCATCAGTCTGATTGCCTTGACCGAGCTGGCCCAGCTTGTTCTCACCAAAAGAGTATGCAGTGCCGTCCTCTAAGGAGACAGAATAATATCAGCTCACATTTATTTAAAAACTGTTCATTCCTGTCATTTCTGCTCAACTCTGAACACTTAGATAACAAATTGTTTTACCAACAACTTAAAGCTGCTAATCCAGAAATATTAAAAGGAATTGCAACTCTAATATGTAGAAATCTCTTCTTCGGTGGATCAAACAATTAGATGATTGCTTAAAAAGCTGCTTTCTAAAAAAAAACAAAGAAACAAAGAAAAAATATTGGCAGAAAAAAAAGCCTGTAAAATGTTTGGATTATATTTCAGAGCCAGAGAGAAAGCTTTGACAGAGCCTATGAAAAACTCCTCTATTCAGGAGGTAAATATCCTCAGATTAAGACAAAAAAACGTGAACACGAGCAGATAGCGAGAATCTTTAAGGTCCTGACTGCGTCATGGCTCAGCCCACCTGTGAGTGCCAATGTGTGGTTGCGTCCACAGGCTGCAGAAACAATCACATCATCAGCCAGGGCCTCGATTAGCTTTGGAGCCTCCAGACGTTTGGTGTCTCCGTGACCCAGCTGACCCTTATCGTTACGACCTGAGGAGGCAGAAGTCCAGAGAGCTTACAGGGGGGAAATTATCTTTCATTTCACCAAAACAGAGAAATATCAGGCTAAAATAATAAAAGAAGTGTGCTTTCACATTTAAGAATTAATTTAAGTATTATTTATTTTAAATTTATGGATTTGATTAGTTTTTTTAATATTATGGGCATTTTAACAGTTCTTTAACAGAGTCCTTTATTGATTTTTTTGTGATTTCTGCTGTTTTTATTGTATATTAAAACACTTTTCACAATCTTTCGTCATCTTTCTGTCATTAATATTTTTGGTCTTAAATGTACATAAAGAGCTGTTATCCAGCCACTCACCCCAGCTCCACAGCTTGCCCTCTGCGGTCATGAGGAGACTGTGTGCAGCACAGGGACCGGACACCACACAGCTAACCTGGATGTCATTTAGACAGCCATACTGGTGAGGACCCCACAAGTTCTGGCCCAAGTTGCGAAAAGCAGCTGAAAAAAACAATAAGGACATACATGTAAATCCAACACCACCATGAAAGTAGTCAGTAGTAGCCATGAGGCAGTAGTAACCCTTTAAGGTTCAAACCATGAAAAAAATAGTTTTAAAAAGCCCTTTTTTAAGTAGGAAGTTTTTACTTGACAACAAAATATGACAAAAACCTTTAACAATTTTATTTTATTGTTTTATTTTAATGTGTAAAAAGGATTTTAAGCCTTTTTTTTAAACAAAAAAGTGATGCAACATGTCTCAGATGCGCTTTATAGGGTTAAAGAGTAAAAGAAGCATCGCTCAGTCCTGTTTTATACACAATCTCATAACCATTCTTTATTCTCTATGATTCTGTAAAGCCTAGTGTAGAACCCTGCATCTTTCATTTAGATCACCAAACTCTTTATCTACGGTTCTTCAGAGAGTTAAGTGTTTTTTCATTGTAGATGTTGACTCATCGTTGTAGCAGAGCACTGCATACCTCCAGTCTTTTGGTGCATTTGGGCTCAACTTCCAGGACCCACAGACTTCTTAGACTACAGATATTGATGTGACCAGGTGTGCGTGTGTTGTGGTGTCTTCAGGTGCTCACTTGTGGAGCGGCAAAATACTTCTTTTGGAGTCTTTGGTCGTAAATGAAGACATCTGTGGCAGCTAACGCGTTAAATAGCTTTTCATACTGGTTCATGATTGTGAAACATTAGTCAGAGTGATCAGTCTCCTACTGCCTACGACAAACATCTTTGGGTGTATTTGTCAAATCCTAAATCAATTATAAACCTACAAAGACAGAAATCTCTGACTGTTGTGTGCTGGTCTAACCTCCACATGTTATTGTGACATTAACAAATGTGTAAATCTTGCATCATTTATTCATGTTCCATACAGCTTCAACCACGGGAAGCTGGAGTTGATCACATCAATTAGCAGGTGAGAGGCAGGTACGACCTGGACAGGTCAACAGTCCATCACAACCAGTTCACGCTGGGACAATGTAGAGTGACCAGTTAACTAACTGGCATGTCTTTGGAAGGTGGGAGGAAGCCAGGATACACAGAGAGAACCCACACATACATGCAATCACCTCACAAAAATATACATATAAAAGAATATGGTAGTATACAGTCCATGTTTAGTCAAACCTGCAGATCCCATCATGTTCTATTCATTTTCTACCGCTTTTCCCTGAACGGGGTCGGGGGAGGCTGGAGCCATCCCAACATGTTATTACCACAAATTTAACATCTTAAATTTAAACCCTCCATTTTTACACCGTACAACAGATCTGTGATGTTAAATTAATACAAACTAATATTGTTATTTAATCAGTTTCACCACAAGCAGAGCAAAACAACAAAGTGGACCAAACAGTCTGCTTAATTTCACAAGCTCTCCTTCAAGACTAAATTCCCTCCAGGATGAATACAGTATTTTGATTGATAACATTTCACCACACTACCAGAAATGTAATAAACATCCATATTGATAGATGCCATAGATGTCTAAAAAACAAACTGAATGTGGTCTTTCTGTTCTGGTTGACACGTCCCACCATCTGTACATGATCTTTGTCTATGCAGCTGCTCCTTGCCGACACACCAACCCCCATGTAGTCACAACAAAGCACATTTATCAGTGTGTACCAAGTGAGGCGAGGATGCAGTCTGCCTCAGCCATGAATGGGTCTGCGGCGAGCGGGGGAGCACAGAGCATGCATATAAATGGGCATTACTGTCACAATCAATTTAAGAATAGGCTTTGACACGTATGTGGCTCATACACGCCATGCAGAGACAAATGTCCACATAGTATGTGGTCATCCCAGTCTTTCATTGTCTCCTCCATCCATAATGCAAAACCTGATCAATCCTGTATTGATTCCATCTGGTTGTACATGTGCCTGCATCTAATCTGTCCATCAACGGGAGGAGTTAGGAACATGCATCACATATCAACCCAAAACCATAACTCAGTCTTTCAGCCCACATCACACTTTAGATCCTTCTAGAAAGCTTCATCCTCGCAGACTGCTCAGATTAGTGCGTCATCACTTTTATTTTTCAGGGCTAAATCTTAGAGTTTAACGAGGTGACGAGATAATTAACCGTCAATAACAAAAGGTTCAGTGTTAGTCTGTCTCGTGTTCAAACTAATAAAACTGCCAATATTGATAGTTGTGATAACACACTTCACCAAGTATCACACCTCTGGCATTAAAACAACTCAGAGGTAGCTCCTTCCAACCAAACAACGTGTTGGTTCAGTGCTGGTGCTAAAGCCAGCGCTTAGCTGGTTAAATGCCGGCGTTTCCAAAGAACCCTTTCTGTTTTCCACCAGAAAACCCAGTCAGGTTTATGTCATGGCAAATGTGTGGTTCCAGCACATATACATATTCTGCTTTTGCCTTTCAAATCTAAGTAAATCAGTGAAGTCCATTTCTTCAGTGGAATCAAGATGTTGGCCCATGTTTCATTGCTCTTATTGCCCACAGCTGCTCACGCAAGCAATGTGAAGAGGTTCTCAGCTCTGGCCCAGCAAAGCGTTGCCGCCTGAACAGAACCAGTTTAGAGAACCAGGAGCCAGTGCTTAGTCTGGCTCTGAACCAGCACTGGAACCAGGTTAGCGTGGGTTCTCTGAACACTAACAATTCAACCATTATAAAGGCCCCTTCAATAAAGCAGCTGTACATTCATGTGGAGATCAGATTCCTGGAGCCATTGATAATGAATCCACTGTATCTTGGCTGTGTTGTGGCATGAATTGCACGTTTTTTCACTGGTTATCGTGCAGTGATGAAGAGTTATTCTTGTTCTGGGTGGTAGTATCCAAAATGTCCCGGGTTCCACGTCTATCTTTGATATCTTGTAAAAACCTGTTGGGAATGTCTCCTGGCTCTTCTCACCATTTATTGTGAAGTTATATGCATATATAGTGAAAATGGTCCTATCTCACAATGAGAGAATCCTTCACAACAATGCTGGATGATGTAATCTCATGTAGAAAAAAAACACAATCTAAAAATATTAAATTAGGGCTGTAGTTTTAGTGTAAGATGGCTAACAAAGCAACAGACAGACTAACAAACAAAAAGATAAACAGGCATAAACATGACCCCCTGGTAAATATAATGAGACTGCAGTAAGCTATGTGGTTTTTTGGCTGCACAAGCCCCCACTTCTGTTTTAAAGTTTTGAGCCTTAAAGAAAAAAGTGAATAAAAATGCAGACAACATTCAACAAAAGGAAGGTGCATCCTCTGTTCTGTGAAGCAGCAATTCTCATTTCAAAAACACACCTTGTTGTTTAGGCACCTCTTTTCTTCCAATTAAATCCCAGTTGGTTGCTCCAAAGATGAGCAGCTGACCTTTCACCTTTGGGCACTCAAGTTTCTGCAGGAAAGAACATCACAACACAAAACAGGTTGCTCAAAAAATAAAAAAAAAAAACTTATAAGAGGAAAATTAACACTGATTAAGTCAAATAATGAGTTTGTTTTTGCCACAGATAATATTCCCTCAGTTCTCACATGCATTTAGAAAAACAGAAGCAGAACAATCATTTATGCTAAATGAATCCCTAACTGAACATAAGTTAACACTGAAGCCTAATCTGCAGGAACTTTTTATTATCAAGAAATAAAAGGAGAGTATTGTGTCATAGTTGAGCCAGGACAGAAAAAAATTATATGATGCTTTCACCACTCAGTCTATTACTTATCAAATTTGTGAAAGAAAATCACTTATTTATGAAAACATTTTCATACATTATAAAGAATGAAGTTAAACCATTTTTAACACGTTCAGAGATGCATATAACCCACTATTTTCTCTTTGACGTCATCCGCCACAGTGACAGGCTGGAGACCCGATTTGGTGGCAGGCCTGCCAGGTTTCTTGTTGTTCTCCTGCTCAAAGTCAAACTCATCATCACTGCTGAAGTCCCTGTCTTTCCTTTTGCCACTTGCCCTCTTCCTCTTCATCCCACCGTTCCCGGAGACATCTGTAACCTTCTTACGTGGCATCTTTCAGTCAGAAGCTGTTGAGTTGGAACAGAAACCAGTGATGATGGATTATAAATAAAATAAATGTAAAAACATTCGGGGAGGGGTTTAAGGAGAACATCATGTACAGCACTCTTTGTGTTTGAGGCATGCCACGCTGTAGTGAGACAAATAAAATACAAATAAAAAACAAAGTCACAGCCCAAAAATACACATATTAAAACAATAAAAGACGACAAAACTTTAGTACAGGTCTCGGGATAATAATTCTTAACAAGAATTCTTAATTTAAAATAAATTACCTTTTAATACATCATTTATTATAAGCACACAGTTAATGATGTTACCAGTAAAAGTAAATGAAGTATTTAAAATTGGATTCAAATAAGTTTATACAAGATTTAGGTGTCCCAGGTTGTCTCTAATGACTCGTAAAAGGACTTAAAACTTGCTCATAACTCATAACACAGATCAAACTGCTCTTTAATTAACATCCAGATGAAACTGTCATTAAAAAGGACAACAACCAAAAGAAACATAGTGAAACATCTGCTTGTGTTAATCTTAGAGCTAGCCGTTAGCTTCATTAAGCTAACGTCCGTCGCTCTTTGTTCGCATAATGGTTGTTAGCAAGCTAGCCGCCGTAAAAAAAAACAACCCAAGAAAACGTAAAAACGTGCAGTATGCTACGTTTTATTGTTAGCCGCAACATAAAACAGCACAACAGAGTTTTATGTCATCCGCAAACACATAAACACACAATATAATAGGATTAACTCACATTTTTAAATCGGGTATCTGTTGAGGTTCATTAAGCTAACGTTACCTCGCCACTGTATGCTAACAGTCACTAAATAAAGACACTAACGTTACATAAGCGATTATACAAAACTTTTTAAAATATTCAGTTCAATACGTGCCTATTTAGCGCAAAGAAAGTGCATTGACATGTGTGACTTTCGCAAGATGTGCTTCGTAATTTGTTATTAAAAAAATGATATACCGGTGATTTCCTGATTCAGCAGCTCTCTGTCCGTCTCCGGTTTGATTGATTTGAACAAAAGAAGCTGCGGTCTGCTTTCACGTCACGTGGTTTGCGTTTAGCATTCATACAGGAAACCAAGCGCTAATAAGTACAACTGCACGGAGGAGAAATATTCTGGATTCAAGCAACAAACTTCCGTCTGCACTGACACAGACTGACCACACAAAGTTATCACTGAGGGAAAGTTTTAAAGCTCAATCTCACTAAAAAAAACACAAAAAAAACATTCAAAACTTAAAGTTAATGCTCTCTCAAACTGGGCTTTTTCAGCTTCTAAGTACCACAAAAAGATAAAAAGTCTATCAATCTTAATTATTTTATAACGTATCTCTTTTTTAAACATCTTTATGTGCTGTGTGTTGTGTGTATCATCACTTGTATAATTAGTGTTTTCCCTTCACACCACATCATAACAGCAGATAGTCCCCCTGTAAAAGGCTTTACTTCATGCTAGGTCATTTTATTATATTTGCATTGGTTTTAAATAACAGGTCACATCTATGATCTTGTCTGATTAATCTACTTCTCCCACTTGGAAAACTTTTACTTTCTAGTTTAGACCCTTCTGGACTAGTTAAACACAAATAAGTTTCAAGTCTAAAACTATCAGCAGTTAAACAAGGCATGTCTTTAAGAAATAATAACTAACCCATTTGAACAAGGATCTGAAAGACTTCATTTAATTCAGCTTTATTTATAGAGCACCACCTCACAGCAAAGTCCTCTCAGGCTCATTTACAGACGCATTGACATGAGCCAGGTCATAATAAAAAGCCCAGTTAAGGAAACCAACAGATTGCATTGAATCTTGACTTGATCTTAAACTTGAAAAGTGTGTCTGCCTCCTGCACCCAGACTGGGAGCTGGTTCCATAAGAGAGGTCTGATAGCAGAAGAGAACAATGTGTCTGGAGTTGATCCACCTGCTGTTGGCCGGAGTCTCAGCTGAAAAAATCTCAATGGAAGCGTGGCTTTCAAAAAGCTATTCTTAAAGAAGAGAAAAAGGGAGAGAAGACAGAGCTTTGTCACAATAAATGATACAAGAACTGGACTAAAGACCAGTGGCAACAGGTTTGACGGAAGGCCTCCCAGAACCTGGACTGGATCATTACTGAAACAGTGAGGGATCATCTGGACAGAGAACAAAAGGCATGTCTTTAAGAAATAAAATAAAAGAAACATCCCAATAAGAACTTCCCCCAAACTTATTCCCAAAGACTTCTGAAAGAAACAACAACCAGGTGAAAGGGATTCAGACTGCCACTAAATGTAAAGCCACTTACAATTTTACAGACTGCTTCTATCCTGCTCCGACAGTCCAATGTCCCATTTACGTAGATGCTGAGGTCATCCTATACTATACTATACTATCCTATCCTATACTATACTATACTATACTGTACTATACTATACTATACTTTACTATACTATACTTTACTATACTATACTATACTATACTATCCTATCCTATACTATACTTTACTATACTATACTATACTATCCTATCCTATCCTATACTATACTTTACTATACTATACTATACTATCCTATCCTATACTATACTATACTATACTGTACTATACTATACTATACTTTACTATACT
>JBAMHV010000014.1:24854357-24866968 GCA_037177535.1 Pseudomugil gertrudae
TACTATACTATACTATACTATACTATACTATACTATACTATACTATACAGTCATTTGGCAGACGCTTTTATCCAAAGTGACTTACTTATGATAAGCAGTAATTTTAACCATAGCTATTAATCTAACATGCATGTGTTGAAGCCGGAGAACCCGGAGAGAACCCACTCATACATGTAGAGAACATGCAAACTCCACACAGAAAGGTCACTGGACAACCAGCTTCCATTGGATTTATATTCATCTTTGCACACATTTCCACTGTTTCCAGTTCTCAGAACTCAGAGGTTGCTCTGAAAGGAAGATGTGCACCTTCCATGGTATCTCCACTAGAGCTGAAACGTTTACATATAATTATATTTTTTATTATTTACTTTAATGGAATTCATCACTTACACATTTTTCCAGAAATAAAAACAGTATTAGAAGTCTGTTACAGTCTCCAGGTTTTCAGTACTGACAGAGAAGCTATAAAAGTTGCAGTGAATAAAGGCTGTTATTTGGTTTTATTGATTTCGTTAACTACATATCCTCAAGGAATAGTAAATGTTGGGAGTATTACATAGTGACAAGCCCATTGAGAATAAAAGTCTTATAACAAAGTGTCTGAAGACTTAAAATGTGAACTGAATAGAGAACCAAATTCATAACAAATACACAAACTAAGCATACACATGCCACAGAAAAACACAGCTGTACAGCAAAGCTGCTCTAACACACAAAATAGAGAGGGAAATTAAAATACATATAACTCAAGCTAAACTCTGCTTCAGATTTTACTTCGCTTTTATCAGTCACGTGTGCTGGTTGGAAGCAGGCAGAACGTCAGGTTTGAGCCCACCACTACGCTGGATGGGTAGAGGACTCTCATCCCCCCCCTGCAGACCACTGATCATGGAGCCCAGGGTGCCAAAGCTCCCTCCGTAAAGCTCCTTCTGAGCTGCCACACTCAGGCCAGCCTTGTCCATCTGACGCTTCAGTGGAGTTTGGTTCAGTGCGGAGGAAGGAAGGGATCCCACCATGGTGGCGTTGTCGCTGAGGCTCTGCACTGTCACAGATGACTGCAGAGAGGCATACAAGCATGTCATGATATTTACACAATAAGTTCAACCTTCCAAAGCATGACCATGATATATTCATCAAAAAATGTTAATATTTTAAAACCTAAGTCTTTATTGGGCTATATAAAAATAAATCAAATCAGTAACAAATATTTAATTAATACTGCGTTATTTGTTAAAATGGTTGTAATGCAAACGTTATCCACCAGGGGGCAGACGACATTATTGCATAGAACAGTTTTTTTAAATAAAGTCTTAAAGCGATGAAAAGGTCTCAGAAACTGTATGCATAGAACATTATGTTAAATAAACATTGAAAACCACAAATATTAGATTTAGATTGAAATAATATTCCTCTCGGGAAAGTTAAAAATATATCTGTTGGAGCCAGCTCTTCATCTGTATGGTGTCAAACTGAACATTCAGGAGGTGAACATCACACACACTGTCTCCTTCTGGAACATGCTCACACAGTTCAGAGTCACATCTGAACATTCTCCCATAATATAGACACTTTATTCACTTTTAAGCTGGTTAGTGTTACTAATGGTATGATTCTCCAACATCAAATTTAGAATGAAGCGGACGTATGCAAATGGGTCACAAAAAAAGAAAAGAGAGGACCAAAATCCAGAGGGAATTCTTCGGCTGCTGCTTGCCAGGGCTCAAGACTATGTTTTTGCATTTATTGATGCGCCTAATTTTGTCATTTGGGTCAAAGCAGAAAGTTCAGGTGCAGCACAATTATTACAGCGTCGTGCTCAGCAGCTCATTTTAAATAACACGAAGCCTTGTGTTATGATCAAGACATTTGCAGCATGTCATAGCTGCTCTCTCAGTTCCACCCCGGTGCTCCATGTATGCATGCAGACACAGTCCTGTCAGTGGTCAGAGAGCGCACGTTGAAAACGCATCAACCTGCTGAAAATCAGACAAAACTTTCAGAGTTTCTCTCGGAAGAAGCTGAATATGGGAACATTGTAAGAATCGTTAGCGGAGCCAGAGACGTTTGCTCTCACTGCCGGTAATGTTGGAGCAGAAGCTCCTGTCATTGATGATACTCCTGGAACTAAAGTGGTTCTGGTTCAGCCAGCAGCAATGCACAGACTGAAGGAGTGTGTGACAGCATTTCTCCTTCTCCTTCTTAATTTTTTTCCTGGAATAAAAAAGTATGTACTAATATTATGTAACTGAGGAGGATTACAGTTGGTCAGGATGATCTTATCTGAGTTAAAGAAGATCAGAAAAACTAACGTTGAAACCAATTTAAATCTAGTTGCTATTAGACAATATGAGTTTTCTTTAGCCATATAATACACTCATAAAGTATATGCGATTGGTTGCTGCAGGTCCCCAAAATGACTATTTGGCTTGTTAAGTTTCCCACTGACACAGATGGACAGACAGTTTGTCTGTCTCCTGCGTTGGTAAGTAGATAAGTAGATAAAGCTGGTGTACTAGGTTGGTTGGAAACACCTACACAGCTGGGAATTACCACCACCAACCAGTGTCAAAACGTAGAAGACAGCTCTGAACTCAACACTGCCCGCTAGTGAATTAAATAACTTAATAACCATGAAACCATAAAACAAACATGGAAATATGAGGGCAGCGATGTATGACAGAGTTTGAAACAGACACACCTTCAAAGGAGCATAAATGGGCTTTGAGATGGAAAGCCAGTAAAGAGGTGCCTGTGTAATACTTCTGCTGGCCACTAGGTGCCAGTTCCAAAACATCTCTGCTCCATTACCCCGGTTTGCACCAGGGGTCTGGTTCAGGATGATTCAGGTCACTAGGGTTTCTACAGCCTCTGTACCCTTAGCTGGTAGGTGAGCAATAAATTGAATTGTGATTGATGAGTCAGCTACAAAACAGCAATCTGTTACAGCGGTGTGATGCTTTGCTTGAGTAAGATAACACAGAACAAAGGATGAGAATGGTTAACATTCCTGCACGTTGTCTTCTTTCTTCATGTTCTGTGTACGCGGAGCTGTCCTCATTGTTCTTACTGCCAATAATCTTTTGACTAATCATTGGGTTGCAGAGTTAGGTAGCACCCATTCAGTGTGAGATTAGTGATATTGGGAATTGAAGGAGAGAATGACTCGGATCAGATATTCTGGGACCCTTCCCAGATTTTTCCTGTAAACATGCACAAAAAACCAGCTTCCATCGTGCACCGCACTGAACTGGACCCGTTGGTAAAAATGACCCCTTAGAGGGATTCTAGGCTACATTGTTTGTGACTATAAACATGTGTAAGAAATTTCTACTCACATTCCCCACAGAGGCCTGGCTGCCAGCGACTGTCCTTTTCTTTCTGGCTATGTTGGGATTCCAGTGGCAAACCAGACTGTCGTTCTGCACGCTGTAGTTCTTATGGCCGATCAGCCAGTACGTATTCATTTTGCCTTTACCCTGACATAAAAACAATGAATGTGAGGTAACAGCATCCATCCATTTTCTGCTGCTAATCAGGTTGCAGGGGCAGCGGCCTAAGGAGGGAAGCCCAGAATTCCCTCTCCTCAGCCACATTTGCCAGTTCATTGGGGGGATCCTGAGGCTTTCCCAGAGCAGCTGAGAAATATAATCCCTCCAGCGTGTCCTGGGTACCCCGCCCCCCGCCCTAGCTGATGAAGATGTTGCAGGTCAACGGCAGCTATGTACATAATGTATGTCATTGTACCATCAGTCCGAGTCAGAAACATAGAGGTGTAAAGTAGGAAACGTATGTTTATGATGATGATGTGTTTTAACAAAAGGGTTGGTTTCCGTCTAAACAATAAAGAAGTATTATATAAACATTTTAAGCATTTAAAGATAACATAAAATGTTTTTTACCTTAATGTCAATCTCTCCACGGAGCTGCAGATCATAGGCGTTGTCTTTGATCAGAGCTAGGTACGTTTCTGAACTGGTGTGGATTTTCTGAGCTGGGATAGGAAAAAATGCTGTAAAACACAACTAAAAGTACCAGTTATCTGACAATAAATGTTATTTTCAATCAAACATCATTTTTAACAAGTGAAAAATTCCTAAAGGATTTTATGTTACTCAGTTGTTAACTAGCTGACTCCATTCACACAGGATAGCACATGGCCTAACACAATCCCCAACCTAAGCTGCTGCTTGAGGCCTCCATTCCACCAAGGGACCCTGGGCTACCGGCTCCTGCGGTGCATGAACATGTTTTGTGTGTGCTCCTGATTTGTGGGTTTTTGTTTTAGATTTTTATTCCTGTTCTAGTCTGCACCTCAGTTTATATTCCTGGTTATCTTGTGAATCTTAGTTAGCTCCTTGTTTATTTTGTAAAGTTAATCCCCTTGTTCACTGAACTTCCTGTTCTCTGCACACCTGCCATTTGCTAATTTGTTTCACTTATACAGTTTATTTTGAATCCTTGGTTTATCTGTCCTCTGCCACATTGCTCGTTGGTTCCTCAGTATCATCCTTATGTTCAATGTTTGGATGAGTCTGCCTATTTCAAGATTTGTTTTACTTAGTTACCCTGCCGCTGCAGTGCATTTAGTTATCCTCATTTAATCCCTACATCGATCTGCATCCTGCGTCTACACCTACACGCTGCTTTTGAGTTTTAAGTTTTAAGCTTTTTTGTTTAACCCTAAACAAACTGGTTACTCTAAACGTGACTTGTGGGCTGATTTTTTTTGTTACTTTCAAGTAGAAGTTCAGTATGTCACAGTTAAACATCACTGTAAATATTACAAAAGTGAATATAACCACATATTAAATCATCAGTGGATCTGTGGTGGGCACCTGTTATGGCGTGGTTTTGTCTTGTGTGAGACTTTGTTTTTGCTAAACCTAACAGGGGTATTTAGTGAATGCCTGGTGGGTAATTAGTGTCCTGGGTTGAGATTACTTGATAATTTCATTGTTGTTCACTTTATTCAGCCTATTTTGTCACAGGCTTACAGCCAGCAAATAAATGCCCTTTTATCAACTTAAGACGTTTATTGTTGGTTTAATGTTTACAAGCCCCATCCCCATTTTACTGGTGAGCTAGGGGTTTGTTATATCGCCGCCTACCCAAATCAAATTTTACTTTTCAATTCAGTCTCACAAAAGCAGCAGAACTGCAGGTTTTTAATGTTTTCCTACTCCAACACACCAGACTCAAATCACTGAGTGCAGACCTTTATAGATGTTGGATGCTATTAAGGCTTGGGCTTGTTTCACTGACTTATTCTATAGTCATTTGGCCGATGCTTTTATCCAACGCAACTTCCATGTGATCTTAACGTGCATGTGTTTTGGGTGAAAGGAAGCCCGAGAATCCCGAGAGAATCCACACATACAAGGTGAGAACATGCAGACTCCTCACAGCCGTTCTGTGAAGCCGCAGCGCTAAGCACTACGCGACTGTGCTGCTTATCAGAGAACTTTTGCACCTACTGTTTACTGTACGTCCCTAGCATGTCCCTGAGGTCATGTGATCAGTGTCTGCTGGCTGTCGAGCACACATGGTTGAAAACTAATGGCGACTGAGACCTTTCAATGAGTGTTCCTACTCTCCAGACTCCCTTCCTCTGAGTCTGAGATACATGTTTACATGCTAGTTTCTATTAAAAATGCAGCTAAAATCCATCTTTAAAAACTGCTTTGGTTGTTATATGTTTATATATCGTGTATTTCTTGTGAATTTTTTTCATCATACTTAGTTTATGAACTCACTTCATTCAACTAAAACATATATTTAATTTTATTTTCTTAAATAAACCCTTTAGTTTCTTTCACATGAAATAAATCCTTTTATTCAAACTGTTTCCTGATGGAAGTTCCCATCAATAACACTGATGGCTCGTTTTGCTCATGATGTCATTTAGCTTATAAAAACAACATGAGGCAGATAAAAACTTTGAAATGTTTACAGATGGTGTATGTGTGTATGAATTGTGAGTGTAGTTGAATGTACGCAGGCTGGTGGACTCCATTCTTGAGGCTGTGTTGACTGTGTCTCCGAACAAGCAGTATCTTGGCATCTTGTAGCCCACTATTCCTGCAACACACGGACCTGCAGAGCCAGAAAATGATAAACACACTTCACTTTGATGCAGGAAAATCAAACTCTAATATGAACTATGTAAAAGTACTGGAAAGGAAGAGCGTCTTACTGACTTTTAGAAACGGATCTTTACAGTGAATACAAAAATAACTAGAAAAGCACTCTGAGACCGCAGACCTCCGCCAAGCAGCACCATAATGTTACTGAAAATTTCAAAGTGATCCAGAATCCAGGATCTTTTCCGGATCTCCACCAAAAGTTTATCATTTGTTCCCAGTGACACTCCCAACATATCCTGAAAATTTAATCCATCAATAACTTTTAGAGTTATGTTGCTAACAGACAAACAGACAAACTCCGGTGAAAACATAACCTCCTTGGCGGAGCAATCAGCAGGAATTGTGCACCATTTGTGATATCATGTTTATTACATTTAAAACTTGGTGAAATGGACTTTATGCACAACTCGTTCCTTTCTGAACTTGTACAGCTCTTTTGTTTTTTGTCTTTCATAACTGGACAATCTGATTAATCCAGGGGTGTCTGGCCATTGTTATCATGATTACTGAGGTCAGGCACACCCAGATTATTCAATTCATCCAGTAATGAAAGACAGGAAATGAAGGAGCTGGTTCCTCCTGGCACGGCATGGAAACTCCTGAATCATCATCTCTGAACATTAGCTTAGTCCAGAGGCTTTATAGGCCATGCAAATATTAATGTACAACATTTTATGTTTTATTTAATGTATGACACTTTATATTTTATTTTGCATAAATGTCTCAAATTTCCCATTGATTCTTGTTTTATTGTTGCCGCTTCCTGCTTATCCAGATTTTGTGTGCATAGCTGGATCAGAATTAGCGTGCAGGAAGGAACTTTCTCACACAAAGTTTTTTTTTTTTTTTTTTATAAATCAGAATCAGAATCAGAAAGCCTTTATTGTCATTGTAAACCACAGCATACAATGAGATTAGGGGGTGCTACTCTTTATGGTATTTGCATTCGAAAAAAAAAGGAAAATCAAAAATGTTAAGAATGAGGGCAATGAATAGAAATAAAATACTTAAAGTAGAATAAAAATATGGCAAGTACTACAAAACAGATATATACATATATTTACAATTTGAAATACCAGGAGTTGTCTGTAACTGTCCAGTTTTTATACATATGCAGCCTTACAAATGAGGTCTCGGGTCCTGTAACTGCTGAATATTTTAGGTGTTTGTGATGATATGCTGTGTTTTTGTCCTTGTTCATTCTGTCCTGCATGCTAACTGAAGCCTAGAAAATCTGAGATGTATTTTGTCTTTGGTTTTTTATGTTTTCCTCTGAGCTCTGCACTGTCATAACTCTGCTCTGAGTGTCTGTGTGCCTGTTCAGGGGGAGTGTCTGTCTCCAGCAGCTGAGGATGATCACCTCATTATCCAAACAGCATATATGCTCTGGTCAGATCACACACTTCTGCTGGATTGTTGCTTGTATTTGCGTGGTGAATGTTTTTCCTTCTGTTTTTTTGTACGTTACTCGAGAGAAATAGCTTTTGCTTCACTGTGTTCAGAAATTCTCCTGCCTGCTCGTGGTCTCTGTTGACTTTGCTGTTTTATACCTGCCTACTGGCCCTAACGTCAGCATACTACCATAACTGGTTGGTTGGTCGACAATTTTTTTTTTTTTTTGTGATTTCAAAACATCTCGTCTGCTTTTGGATCCTCCAGGTTCTCCTATGACATGCACAGTCTAAATTTGGACTAAGCTTGCTGGGGAAAGACTGGTATATTTTCTTCTTGTAAATAACTTTTCTTTCTGTAGAATAATGAACTCTAGATTTGTTTTTTAAATTATAATAGGGGTGTCACGATCTTCAAATCTTCTATTTGATTTTTGATTTTAGGATGGTTCAACTGGATTAAAAAAAACAACTTTTCCTTACAGCCAATGGCCTATGCAATCCTTAGACTCATCTATTCTACAATGATTAGTTTTATTCATTAAATTGTGCACAGTAAATCTTATTTAAAATATGTGGGACATATAGCAGCTTTCATTTTCTTGTGTAATGTATCACATCAGGCACTTACAATATAAAAGTAACAAGATGAGAGGTGTGCCTGCTATCTAGTCGGAAGGACTGGGCTTTCAATCTCCCATTATAATGTGCTGTGACAGGGATGTAACACTCATTAGCGCTTGAAGTCCAGCCATCTGATGTTAAGGCAACTTACTACTTACTCAAACCCCCCAAAACTTTTTCTTTAACATCTTCACACATGGAGGGCAACACTTAGTCGTATGGTTACATCTGATGTGACACCACTGTAGCATGGCTTATGTACGCTAATTAAATATTTAAATGCAGCTTTTTCCACCACTGAATAAGGCTGCAGGTCTGCTGCTATAAATAGACGTATAGTACAGTGGCTGGGAAGTGCAAAACAAATTAAAATGTCAAAAAACACATTTAAAAATTTGTAAAGAAAATTACATTTTGAAAGCCAATTTACTATTTAAAAAACAAAAAAATCACACTTTAGGAAACAAATACACATTTAAAAATGAATTTATATTTAAAGAAAAAAATTATATTTTTAGAAAATAGAAATGTATTTTATAAAAAATAAAATTAGGAAAACAAATTCCTATTTGAGGAAACAAATTAATATTTTAGAAAACATCTGTATAACAGCCGAGACATTCTAATCTACAATTACCAGAACACTTTTACAAATCCCGACACAAATAAACAAAAGGCTGCTTTGCACAGAAAGGAAGACATACCGGAAGTGACGCAATAATGTCCCAATCTTGTAGTACAAACAAACATTTTGTAGTCCAACCACTCGCGGGAAGTCAGCGGTGAAGATAAACGTGTTTGTTGAAGTTATTGCTTTATTTTTACAACGTTTTGCCCTTTTTGCGTAGCCAACCTGGCCCAATTTACACCGTTTTGCTCTTCATGTGGACGGTCATTGGAGCTTTTATTAAACACAGACCACATGGAAGAACTTGATGTTTTGCAATGAGGGTCACTCATATACTGTAATTTTGGACATATTAAGTTTACATGGCCTAAAATGAGTTTGAGGACTCTTAAAAGTAAACTGAATAATGCATAGTTGTACCGAAGAAAGTTTTATAGCTCCAGACACATAATTATCTCACCGGGAACGCAAAATATTTCCACACTGGTGATTTTAAGGGAAGCAGAAGCAGCTTCAAGCTCTGGTGCCGTGTCTCCTTTACCTGCACATGCCGTAGGGATGATGAAACCGAGGCCTCAAGAATTTTCGAGCCAACTTTGACACCAATGCATGAAAATGGCTTGATGTTCTGAATCATTTGACTGAATCACTTAACTCCACCTGCTGGTTGTGGACGTCTGCTGCACCAACGAGAAGCTTTGAGCTTTCCTCACTGAACATCAACACTGTCTCATTTCTGACTGAGTGTTCAATAAAATGATACATTTTCTACAACAAATGGATATCTTATTCTGCCTCCATATAAATAATCATATTCGTCTTGGGAACATAATTATAGCGAAATCTAACTCTTAAAATTACAAGTATCACTGCTGTGCTTTTTAAAAAAAGTAGATCTTAAACTCTCTTTACTATATGATAAACATAAATATAAATATATCTATCATGGAGCTGAAAGTGTTATGTTATTAAAATGAGTCGTAGCAGCAGCTGTCTGTGGTGTGGTGCGGGGGGGGGCGCTTGGGCAACAGTGATGATTGTGTGTTTGGTGCAGATGTGCAGACATTTCTAAACAGAATAGAATCAGGGATCCAGTACAGTTCCAGTGTTTTCTACATTAATCTTGTGTATAAAAAGAGCAACATGTCAGATTAATGATTGTTGGATTGTGGATTTTATAACAGCTGATGCTTCATTCATATAAACTGAAACACTTTGAAGAAGTACATCATGGGGCCAACACACATAGACAAACAACCATGCACACACACACTCACTCCTATGGGCAATTTAATGTCTCCGAGGTGCATGTCTTTGGACTGTGGGAGGAAGCCGGAGTACCTGGAGAGTACCCACGCTAACACGGGGAGAACCCACACTAACACGGAGAGAACCCACGCTAACACGGAGAGAACCCACGCTAACACGGGAGAACCCACACTAACACGGGAGAACCCACACTAACACGGGAGAACCCACACTAACACGGGAGAACCCACACTAACACGGAGAGAACCCATGCTAACACGAGAGAACCCACGCTAACACGGAGAACCCACACTAACACGGAGAGCACCCACACTAACACGGGAGAACCCACACTAACACGGAGAGAACCCACGCTAACACGGGAGAACCCACGCTAACACGGAGAACCCACACTAACATGGAGAGCACCCACACTAACACGGGAGAACCCACGCTAACACGGAGAGAACCCACGCTAACACAGAGAGAACCCACGCTAACATAGAGAGAACCCACGCTAACACGGGGAGAACATGCAAACTCTACACAGAAAGGTTATTGTTCTGACCTCCTCCCAGCCAAGGCTTGAACCAGTAACCTTGCTGTGAGGCCACAGTGCTAACCACTTGCACCACCGTGCATCCCCTGTCTGTTATTTTATTTAAGAAAATGATAAAATAATGTCTTATTTGCTGTTGCTTTTTCAGACTGTATTGACTTCCTGGTCAGGGTTTAATGATCTATGATCTATGACCATACAGTTGAAAGAGGGTGGATTTTGTCTGCACACAAAGTAGAATGGGATCAAAAATAGCTTTGCTAATGAAAAATATCACCTCACCTGTGTGTATGCCAGCTCGTAGCTGCAGCCTCTCATTGGGCATGTGGGGGATGGAGACCTGTCTGACAGCCGCCACCAGATCCAGCGCCATCTTGGCAATCTCGTCTGCATGTCTGTCCCCGTTCCTCTCTGGCAAGCCACTCACTACCATGTAAGCATCTCCTATAGTTTCCACCTGGTTGAACAGTTTGAGGACAACTTGCACACGTAAAACTGCGGCGAAAAGCCCATTTCACAGTTATAACAGTTAGGACCTATATTTGGTTTCAAATAGATAAACAACATGTCAGGTGAAGAAAATTATAAATTTAATCATTTTGTGGAAAATGAGCTGATTGTGAATCTGATGGTAGCAAGATATCTGGAAAAGTCATGCGCACAGAGATTCCTCCTGGTTCTCAGTCTTATGATCTTTTGACGACTCTGTCCATCTGAAAGCTCTCATTCTGAAATTCTCCTTTCATACTCAGTCATGTTGCTGACCTGATGACAAATAATTCCCAAATTTCCCAAGTTTTCCTTCCCACTATCGCCTCATGCAGATCAGGATGGAGATTGGATCCAAGTCAAGATACAATGTAATCTGTTGGTTTTCCTTAATTAGGCTATTTATTATGAATGGGCTTGCAATGATGTTGTGAAGTGGCCCATCATTACATTCTGATTTTATTTACAGTTTATATAATATCCCACTATTCGGAGAATTGTAGTTGTAATTTATTTAAGCCAGCCGACTCTTTCGAGAGTTCATTCATTAATATTTCATCTAGCTTAATCCAGTTCAGGGTAGTGGGAAGTCTATCAGTTAGCAGGTGAGAGGCAGGTACACCTGAACAGATTGACAGTCCATCACAGTAGTCAAGTTATGAAATATCACAGGTCAGTGACCTGTAAGGTATGGCAAAGACACCAGTTACAGCTGTTGCCCTCTGCTGGCTATATGATACAGGTTCAATGGGTCAAAGCACTGGACTCCTTTTTCAGACTAGACTGAGGTGAGGCTAAACCTTTTCTTTGCATGTTTGTGTGTTTTTATGCTACCTTGTACACATCATAGGAGTCGATGCGTGTATCAAAACACATGTAGAGGTTGTTGAGCATCTCCACCACTTGTAGAGGGGTACAGGACGCAGAGATGGATGTGAAGCCCACAATGTCTGAGAAAAAAATGGTCACCTGCAAATAGAAGGCCCAGTTCTCTTTTATCATGCCTTACATCTTCACATTGCATGACTGAAAAGGAGGAGGTAGAAGTATAAACTTATAAAGCCCTGCCTGGTGAACTTTTTATTTGTTTGAATTACTCCAACTCAAATTTTCTGCTTCACAATAACCAAAAGTAAAGATTTCCACTAAATAAATCTGGCTTGAAATACTGATCACCATTGATCACCATCCTTTGTTAAACTAGTGTTCTTCAAGTTTATACTCATTTAATATTCACATTTTGTATCTTAGAGTCTCCATGGCAACGGAACTTGTATACCACCAGGATTTACTGATAATCCTTTCCAAATTCAAGATTATCAGTGAAATAACACTTTAAATCCCAACGGAGTTGAAAAGAAAAAAGAGGATGCAGGGCAGGAGTGAAGCAGAGAGAAAACGATGGAGATTTACATCCATTTCTTACAACTGTTGTGATGGGTAAGATCTCTAGCTAACATAACTGATGAGCTCCAGGTGCTAACCGGGTCTCAGAAAGAATACAGAGTGCAGTTTTATGTGCTTCA
>JBAMHV010000014.1:24867068-24877836 GCA_037177535.1 Pseudomugil gertrudae
CCAGTAACACACCCTGGATCACCAGTAACACACCCTGGATCACCAGTAACACACCCTGGATCACCAGTAACACACCCGAACACCAGTAACAAACCCTGGATTACCAGTGACAAACCTTGGATCACCAGTAACACACCCTGGATCACCAGTAACCTGAAGAAGCTGCTGTAAATGTGAATTTCCCTCTGAGATCAGTAAAGTATTTTTCATTTAATTTAATTTGATTTCATTTAATACTACTTAATTTTTTAATTCATCTTTCCTTTTAAACCATAAGAACCATCTCCTGCTGAAAATAAAGTCTCGTTTTGTTTGGAAGAAAAAAGTTTTGGATCTAAATATTATTTGTGCTGTTTTTAACAGAATCAAATCTCACATTTTTAGTGATTTTTAAAATGAGTTCCTTTGTACGATCCTGCATTAATAATAAATCTAATGGCTCTCTTATGCATACTTATTGTTTGTATTTTACTTTTGTATGTATTTCCACACATCTTTACATAGAAACTCATGTATGGTAAAATGAATGTTTGGGTTTAGCGTGTGCCTTGGTTTGCACTGTGCGAACATATTTAATGTGGTTTCCAATAGATTTTGTTGGCTAAGATCACAAAATCTTATACAGTGGCTCCCTCAGGACTGTGTTAGAGGCCATCTTTTTTAGTCATTTTCAGTATGAGCCTGATTCTGCAGGTCTTCATCAAGCAGCATCTCTCGTACAATTTCTTTTCCCCGTCATTCACAAAACGAGTCCTTCTTTTGCACAATGCTCTGGATCTCCAAATCATTTTAAAATTGAGACCATCATATCTCACCCTTCCACCTACAAGAGGAGAGCTGTTGGTACGGCTGCTTCAAACCTCTTTAATAAGCCAGACGCAATTTCCCCTGTTCAACTTGTTTTATCTACTCATGAATATGTAACAGGGCAATTATATGTAATTACGCTAACAATAGCAACAAAGGCAACAAACACACACATTCATTCTGTATGTTTGCAGATCTTGCAGACGTAACCTTCAGAAAGCTGCAGCACACAAACCCTGCAGTTTCATGATCTGACATGGAGGCAACACAGTGCATCTAGTCTTAGAAACATGATAAAAAATGACTTGCTGAAGTTGAAACTGAGCATCAGAATGAGGAAGAAAGGAGATTTAAGTGGCTTTGAAAGTGGCATTTTCACAAAACTATCTCCAGGATTGACGGAGAATGTATGAAGAAGAGAAAAGGCTGGTTGGAGATGGTAGAAAGACAACAGGAAGGAAAATAATAACTGGTTAAAAACCAAGCTGCAGAATAGCACCTCTGAACAAACAACACGCCAGGCCTTACAGCAGATGTTCTACAGCAGTAAAAGACCACACGGGTGCCACTACTGCATCTTAGAACAGGAAACTGAGGCTACAATTCAGAGACTCATCAGAACTGGCTAATTAGTACCAACCTTTGTACCAAGGTGGTTTAGCCATCACAGCCAACCTGAGTATTGTTGCGGACCATGTCCATATGAGCACAAGGTGGCATCTTCTGATGGAAACTTCCAGCAGGATAATTCACTGTGCAGTACCACCAGCTAAGGTGTCTGCAGTCCATCAACAACTCTACAGCTTACACATTCTCCAAAGAAAAATAAAATCTGCATTAAATCCCAGCAACAAACGATGAAGCAGATTCTCTTCTGGAGCCTGTTAGATAGTATTTACCCCTTCTGTCAGGATAAGGATCAATAAAAGGTTACAGCCAGTTGCCTTTACAGGAAGAAAAAAATACAACTTCTTTGAATCCTAATGGTATCATCACATGCACCAAAAGAACTGTGCAAAAACACATCATTTAAACCTCAGACACAACTTTGTGAAGAACAATGGACCAAGATTTCTCCACAACCATGTGAAAAAGGCCCAGACCAATCCACGGTGGGTGCAGAACTATTCCCAGTGGTCCTGATGTCATAAAAAAAACAAAGAAATCATGATGCACTACACTAACACAGTAGCCTGACACTGCTACAGAGCTGTTACTGAGAAAGGCAACAGGTGAAAATAACACAAACAAAGCACAGGGAGCACAGCTGAGGCAGAGGGATTTGGTTTTCATTAGACATCATGACAAAACAGCCAGGTTTGGAAACTTCATGACATTTTTTTAACCTACACCAGTTTGTTGTGAAATCTCATTAAAACCAAAGCTGCTTAATAGCCACACCATGAATATAAAGCAGGTCCTACGTGAAACTTTGTACTTTAGCCTTGATAAAAATGTTACGTGCTGTGTTACACTGGCAGCTGGATTTTACTTGGATAAAAGTCAAAACTAAAACTGGTCTAATGAGGAACTTTTTATTATCATACTAAATGTAGGGATGGGCGTATCAAAGCAATAAAGTAGATTATTTAAACCATCCCACAAAATTGTCAGATTTGATACTATTTAATATGGAAATACCACTTTGCTGGTACAAAACATGTTTTGTTTTCTCTTAAGAAAACAAATGAAAAATTCTAAAACTGCATGCAAAGCTCAGCTACAGTTTATTCCTTCTGTGTCACATGACCAGCCTCTCAGATGCCATGATGATGCTGGTACTGCCAGTGATGATGAGGTTTTGATATTTTGGTTTAATACTGGTTTAATGAAGGTTATTGCACATTATGTTTTATTACATATCATATTTTATTTTCCATTTAATGTATGTGAATAATTTTATATTATGTATTTTGTGTTTTATAATAATAATTCATTTTTATCTACTGTTTTATTTATTCATCAGTTTAATTTATTATTTATTTTAAGTATTGATGTTCTTGAAGTTTTATGTTCATGGCACTGTGTTGACAACATGCATTGATTATTTTGATGCATAAAATATTTGATGAGCCCTGCGGGTCAAACACATTTCCACAGGTGGGTTGCTACCTGAAAAAGTGTCTTTATATAGGCGTATTGAACCTTTTGGTGAAGATAGGGCAGAGAATGGAACTGGAATGGCTCATAGTTTTTTGGGAATGCTAGTTTACATGAAATAATAAGCTTTGGTGATTGTGTACTTGTGGAAGTGTGAGCATATGCATGCATGATATGAGTTTGTGTGATCTGGGAGAGTATATGACTCCCGGTGCCAGTCTGGCCCTGATGTGAGAGACAATAACATCATGTCTCTAACTAAGCTTGATCACACCCTCCTTTAACCTGTCGTTGGCGGCTGCCTAATGCTTTTGCTTTTCGCCCACCTTTTCGTAGCTCTCTGCTTCAACGTGTTTATGCTTGCGGAGCTGCCTGGCGACCGACTTCGGCAGCATTTGGTGAAGCAGATCTTCCGCCAGCTGCCTCTGCCGCTTCAGGTCCTCGGTCCTCTCCTTCAAACTCTGAGCATAGTTTTGTATCCACTCTGTCATCTGCTTGAAAGAGAACATCACCACGGGGTAGATGAGGCAGGCAATTACCAGTAAGCAGATCTTCATGCTGAGGCCTGAAGACACGGATCGAGATGCCAATCTGAGAACCAACGCTGACCGGTCAAACAAGCATTTCTGAGTGTTTAACAAAGCCTGTATTCCTGCAGCAGACCCAGACAGAAGCTTAGCTCCTGTTCCAGAAATCTGCCAAAGACTTGTGTCAAACACACGAGCGTGTTGAGCTTCCAGACTGGAGTTTATTTCAAGATCTATGTTCTTTAACCAGCAGCAATTCAGCTGCTCTGTCATGATCCTGGCAAAGCTCAGGTGGCTTAGAGTGTATGTCCACTTGAGCTGGAACCCACCAGGAGTTGTCATGTGGTGGAAGTTTATCAGCTGGTGGTTGAGCTCTATGAATGTCACTAAAAGTCTTGCAGATAGAACATCTCTCCAATAAGAGTTCTGTTTGGCTTTGACTAAAGCTTCCTCTACTGTGCCCCAAATGTTGAGAAGTCTCTCGATGGTTAGAGTAAAAGCAAAAGTTGCTTTTTCACTTGAGCAGTTTGAATCCAGAGAAGCATTTAAGAATCCGTGGAGGCTCCTCCTTGCCTCCTGGCACAATCCAGACGACTCCGCAGTGCAGGGAACCCCATGTTCGTTACTATAGTCCTCCGCTTCACCACAGAGATGATCAAACAACGGAAAGAATGCTTCACGTGTTTCATTGCCAGGGTCTTTTGCAAGTGAATGTCTCATCTTTTGAAGCTTACTGACGAGTTTTAGAAGAGCTATTGTCCTACATGAAGTCAGGTCCTCGTACGCGGCCTCTGTAGCATGCAACAGGTCAAAGTTGGAGCCGAGGTCGATGGATACAGAACCGAGCAGGGCAAGAAAGGAGAGCAGGCAGGCAGTCAGAATCCGACGGACAGAGCGGCTACTGCCAGACAGGGAAAAAACAGAACACCTGAAAAACAGCAAAACAGCTCAAAGTTGTAAATAAACTCCACATGCAGGGTCTGTTTCTATGTGATGAAACTATATGTGATGTAAAATGATTCAAAACTTAAACAAAAGTCTTCAGTAGTTTCTAATCCCCCCAAAACTAATGTCAGAAATACAGTACATTCCTAACTTCTGGTAGAAAATGGTAGTGTATGTTTATAAAGCTGGTCGACTATTCCAGATGACAGGAGAGTTCAGCCTGTGTTAAAGAAAACAGCTCAATATTTACTTCCAGCCACAAACCCTTCATTTCTATTTATGTGTACACATTTTTCTGCCTCACCTCTTGTTTCCAGGCAGCATATAAAGAAATGATGGGTGGTTCAACACTTTTTTAATTGTATTTTTGTCTATGAGATCGGATATTATTTTAAATATTTTTGCATAATGTCTCAGCTCCGTTCAATTTTGTTCATAAAGCACTTTTTGAACAGAAATGATTTTTTTTTACAAAAGACTATCAAGACCCTGAACAACAAAACTTGCAAACAAAATTCACGGTACTGAAGGTGGAACCGAAATTATTTATAAATAAATAAATAAATATAAGTGACAGGAGAAGCAACTTGCACTAAACAGGATTTTTGCTCAAATCCAGAAGCTTTTCTGTCTTTAGCTTCGCGCGTGCACACTTCGCATCTCTGAAAACGTGAAAATTGATTTTTTTTTTTTGCAATTCTCTTATAAGAAAATGACCGTTAAAATCTATTGTTGCAGTTCTCAGTGAGTAATGGAAGCAATAAAGACTAACAGAAATGACTAATTATACTAATCTGCAGGAGCCTAAATCGCGCGGACAGTGCGCGCGCGTCCTTTGAATGTGGCATCAAAAAGAGACACAAAGAGGGTTTTTTTTTACCCCGAATTTCTGAGTGACCCCCAAAGGAGAGCTTAAACAACCTGGTTTGTGTCCTTATTCTCAGAATCCAAACTTTGTGTCAGGTTTGTGCCTCACCTGCACAGCTCGCTGTCGCTGTCCGCATCCTGCAGCGCGCGCGGAGCAACTCTCCTCTTTCTTATGAATCTTCTTTTCAGAGAAGCAGAGGACAGGGTCCCAGGAGTGAAACACTGCTTTTTCATCAAGCCCAGCCTTGACATGAGGCTTGTCCTGCAGATGGTGCTCCACCAGAAGGACAGAGTTCAGTGTCAATGTGTCGTTCGTGAACGAGCCGGCTCGGCTGAGTCTTCGCAGTGAAAAGGAGAATCGACTCCCATTGGGGAACCGAACCTTTAGAAGGGATGGACATTTAGGAGTGCAAAAATACATAAAGTACTTTGACTTCTGTCAGTTTCTTCTAGATGATTTGTATCAGGTTTATACTTAAAACATTCCCACAGCTTAATGTAAATGTTGAATTTATTTCTTTCAGTAACTGAATAATTTAAAACATCTCATTGAAGGTGTGCTTGTGCTGACAGATACATCAGGAACTTAAGTTGATGAAGATATATTTTAAGAGCCGTTAAACTCCAGAGTCCAAATTCAAAGTTGGATACAAACAGCAGCCAATGGGTTAATATCCCTTATTAATATTTTAAGTAAACATCAGTATGTTTATAATTTAAGTGAAAAATTTTAGAAACGGTTTGATTTGATTAAATGTTTCTTTTTTATGTTATCACACCAGATGATGCAATTCACACAATGTTATATCCATTTTTCTTCAGATGCTATTATAAATGACAAAATGTTGTCATTTGGGTAAGATATTAGACATTGTGACAACCATCATGTTAGAAACTATTTCCACAAATGGAGAAAATAACTTAGAGAGAAATTAATTTGGTCTCCATGCTTTCTGATAATTTAAAAGTTACCTGGCATCTCCCACATAAAAAATCCATCTCAGACATCCATTATCTGAACTGCTTATTCCAATCACAGTGTAGCTGGTAGCAATCACTGGTGAGAGGCTGTCATGAAATGGAGTGGTGGTAGAGAGATGTGGACCCAGATGCAGACATGCAGGAGGCAACGGGAATGTGGAGAAACTTGAGTTTTATCCAACAAACTACAAACAAGCTGCTACAACACAAACACAATGCAGACATCCAGCAAAGGAGAACAAAAACCAAAGAGGTATAAATACAGAGGGAAAGCCAAAGACAGGTGAAATTAAGCAGGAAATAAAGTAAAAGACGCAGGAGAATTACAAAATAAAACAGGAAACCAGAAGTACAACACAAAAACCCACATCATGACATCCCACATACCACAGGGAGAACATGCAAACTACACACAGCATATACTGCCTGCGCCAAGACCATAAAAAATACTCGAGGCATGGTGCTAACCACAAGCCCCCATCTCAAAGAAGGTTAAAGAAATAGAATGTTGCACTATTTTTATCCAACCAATGTCTATATATGGCAACATTTAGACTTTCATAAAAAGAATAATTTGTAACACTGAAGGATTCAACTTCTCATTTTCAAAAGTCATTTCACTGCAGGGTTGTGAAAAATCATTTAAATCCATTTTGTGCTACATTTGGAAGACAAAGATATCCTATACTGTAAAAATAAATAATCAAATATTCAACATATAGTAAACCTATAATCCTAATTGCTAAAAATCCATGAAGCTCAAAATCACCCCTCCTTTGTTCATTTTCATATTGACTTAAAGAAAAGTTATCGGCTGATAGAGAAGAAAAGAAATGCCTTAGAGGCATAAATATGATTAAAACTCTCCTTAAAGAATAGCTGTCCTGCATGCGATACTTTCAGTTACCATGTCATTTGTATAATTTGATTAATTTATATGCATTTGTATGGTTTCCTAAACCGATCCCTTCATTGTAATCGATGTTTTGTTTTATTTTGTTTGTTTATTTTAAAAAGTAGTTTTTCATGCCATATGAATAATAAAGGTTGGGAAAAATAACATTACAGTAATTTAACACGAAGGATTCCCAGTTTTGTTGTCTCCTGAGACGGATAGGGACATCATGCTTTCACCAGAAGATGCAGAGCATCATGGAGCTGCTACATTATTGTGCTTTAATTGATCGTTTCGGATGTTTCTGAAGTTGAATGAATGATCATTTATTTAATATAGTATAAGCCAACAACTAGGCCATCTCATCAAAATGACAAAAAACATAACTTATTCATCCAGACAGAAAAAAAATAATAATAATCAAACAAACAAAAAACATTTTCTCAGTCAGTGAGATAAACAAACAAATCACAAAAAAAGAGAAAAACGATTGTTTTTTCAGGAGATTACCTGCTTTGTGTGAATTAACAAACCACACAACGAGAGATCCTTTAGTTTATTTCAGAGAAGCTGTATGGTGTTATGCTTTTCTGTCTCACTTTTTTGTTTTAGACATTGGGAGGTACCCTTGTTTTTTCATGCATGCAGACATAATGGTATTAGTGTGTAACTTTACACAAACACTTGTGCTAGTTCAGACCTTTCATTCCAGCCTCTGATACTGTACAAACCCCATCGTTCCCATCTTCAAAATGAACATTTCTTTGCCTTTGAAATGAAACAGACTCATAAACTTGACACCTGAATTGTAGCCAAGCAGATAGAAGAAAATGCTTTAATAAAATTAAGGTATTATAAATAAAGTAGGTGTTTCAATCTGCGCACTAACACTGCTTTGCACACTATGTGTATTTACATGGACATTTACGCACTACATAGTTTTAGTGCGCTGATTGAGACACAGCCAATGTATATTTTTACTGTGAGAGCTTTTCTTTTTTTAATTATCTCATTTACTCAGAGTAAACAAAGTAATTTTAAAACATAATCTTAATAAATCAGAGAGGTTGTCATCCCTGTTTCGCATTTGCAACCGCTACAAACACTCTTTAGTAAAGTTATCATGTTTATAAACAGGATAAAAGAAAAGTCCTTTCAAAACAAGAGTACAAACTTAAACTGAAACCCTGCTGGTTCCACAGCAGCAGCGCTTACTACACATTTATTGTGAAACTCAATACCGGAAGTGATATTTTCACGTTTCAAACCTGTAAATCACAAACAATGTTGCGATGAGCAAAACGAGAACGATGAAACGTAGTGAAGATATGAATAAGTTTGTAAGTTTGCGTAGCCTCGTGTAACGGGGTGTCTCGCGCTCACTGTGACATATTTGTGAGGTTAATAAGTGACAGACTGGCTTTCCGCCGTGTCGGCGGGCAGAGTGTAAGTAAATGAAAGCGTTGTTTGAACAAAGAGCTTTTCTTCCCTCTACCATTGTTACCGAGCGGGGCGCCTGAAACTGAGTCTGAGTTGGTTTCTTACCGTTAAAGTAGGATAAATACTCTGAAGTTCGCTTGTGTTTAAGTAAAGGGCTTGAGATTTAAAGAATACCATGTGGTTATGTTAATTTAACATAACGCAACTTGCTAGTCGTTGTTGGGCTTCGTTGTTTGACCCTGGCTAAACCCAAAGTTTACACAACATAAACTCTTTAATATGATTCACTCAGAGCTCCTGTTTCCTCTTAGATTTACTGCATTTAAACTAAAGACAGAGGGCTAGAGAAATCTTCTTAACTTGATTTAGTTACTAGGTTTAAAACCATGTCATAAACACGCTTCAGTTAAATGGATTAATTTCAATAACTGGCAACTAACAAACACTAGTGGCTGAAATGTTGCCAGATCCAGACCGTCAGGCAGGTTTTTTAGACAGCAACAGTAATCTGCTGTAATCTGGTCATTTAGCTTTGCGTTCATCACATTAAAGTTTGCTTTTATGTACAGCAACAAGTAAAGATAACTTTTAGTCACTTTTAGTTTGTTTTTTCTTATAACAAACTGAGAAGCTTTTAGTCACAAGTCTTGTGTCAGTGTGAAAACAACAGTATGTACTAGAGAAAAAGTTTTAAGGCATTAAACATGATTTGTTTTCTTTGTGTATTTGCATAGTCCTGCACACCAACATGGGTAAATCCAGCTGAGTTTACTGTGCTGCTTGTGTTGACAGGTGAGGGGCAGCTTGTGCTCCAGTCATGACCTCTGGGAATGGAAACACTAACAGCAGCCAGCACAATGGAGAAAGCAAACCAACCCAAGTTATAGACAAGTCCCACATTCTCACTCATCTGATTGAAGGATTTGTCATCCAGGAAGGGGCTGAGCCTTTCCCTGTAAGTACTGCATCACGTGCTGTTTTGACAATGAAGTCAGCAATATGCAGTTTATGCTGATATTAAAATATATTACACATTTGCAATATTTAGTGCAAAACCGGCTGCACGGTGGTGCAGTTGGTTAGCTCTGTGGCCTCACAGCAAGAAGGTTGCCGGTTTGAGCCTCAGACGGGGCGGGGGTCGAACCAGGAATCTTTCTGTGAGGAGTTTGCATGTTCTCCCTGTGTTAGCGTGGGCTTCCTCCCACAGTCCAAAGACATGCACCTTGGGGATAGGCTGATTGGAGACTCTAAATTGCCCATAGGAGTGAGTGTGTGTGTGTGTGCATGGTTGTTTGTCTATCTGTGTTGGCCCTGTGATGGACTGGCGACCTGTCCAGGGTGTACCCCGCCTCTCGCCCATTGTGAGCTGAGATTGGCTCCAGCCCCCTGCGACCCTGTTCAGGGAACAAGCGGTAGAAAATGGATGGATGGATAGTGCAAATCCAAATGTAAGATGTGGAGTTTTTACTTTGCTTACAGTCTCTGGCAGCTTTATTATTATCATCAGGAGAAGTGACAGTCCAGTAAAATACCTGGAAATTTTGTCATCAGCTCTCGCCCGATGTGAGCTGGGATTGGCTCCCAAAGCGGTAGAAAATGGATGGATGTTGCCATCAGCACCATTGTCTTACCCACACAGTGAATCCTTTAAAACCAGTATTGCTTATCATTTCGCCTCTTAAACTGGCTCTTGCTCTTATTTCTACGTATGTATTTTGTATGTATTTGTACATATTTGCAGACACACCGAGTAATGCATAAACCACTGGACCGTGCTGCTTAAAATAGTGTAATAACTCCAACCACTCTCTAAACCTGAGGTGTACTAGCCACTTGCTCATCCTGGAGGTGTTTAACATCAGCACACACCAGTCCAGCACTGCATCTAATGTCAGAGCTGCGACCTGCCAACACACACAACCATTTAAATGATACATATGCTGTGTTCTTATTGTCTCATGTACGTTGCTTTGGAGAAAAGCGTCTGCTAAATGAATGTAGAATGAATAGAAACGATGCTGTGAGAATACCTCCAACATATGAGAAAACTCCCTGAAGTGTTGTTGTGTCCGTGATGCCTGGAGAGATAATCCAGCTTCAAAAAACTACCACGTTGCAGTGGTCTGCTGGTCTTGTAGTGGTCTGCTGGTCTTGCAGTGGTGTGCTTGTCTTGCAGTGGTCTGCTGGTCTTGCAGTGGTCTGCTGG
>JBAMHV010000014.1:24879688-24902866 GCA_037177535.1 Pseudomugil gertrudae
CGCAAACTCTGGATTCTTGGCGTAAGTACAATTTTAGTAAGAATCCTACGCAGAGTTTTATAAATGAGCACCCTGGTCTTGCAGTGGTGTGCTGGTCTTGCAGTGGTGTGCTGGTCTTGCAGTGGTGTGCTGGTCTTGCAGTGGTGTGCTGGTCTTGCAGTGGTCTGCTGGTCTTGCTATACTTTGTGACATGAGGTCCTTTTAAGGCTCATTTAGCTTAAGTAGCTACAACAAAGCAGAGAATCAGATCAATGAAATGATCATTTCTGATTCTGTCTTCATAACTGAATTTATAAAAATGACTCCAGTAGACCTCTGGACTGTCACACTACCCCCAGTTTTCTTTCTTTTACACCATCATATCAAATTAAATAAAATATACTTAATTTTTCATACTTGTGTGACCAGATAATCAGAACACGGATGGGATGCATGCCGTACTTCCTGGTTAGCTATAACACATCTATTTTTTGCTGCAGGTCGAGCGTCCATCTTTCTCAATAGAGAGCCTAAGGAGACATGCAGCAGACTGGAAGATGGACAGCTTCTTCTTAAAGGGTAATGTTTTGTTGAGCAATAAGTTATTTCATTTTTCAGTGTGTGGCACCAGAAAGCATCTGCAGAGCTGAAGTGCATACTTGTGATTGGTTTGTTACATTTGGATGAAGTATTATTTAAACAACATGGCTGAGTGCGAAAGTCTATGCAGAAGTGCTAAAAACTGCAGTTCGCCTTTCATCCACTAGATGCTCTGAAACAGATCAAATCCCATGGAAGACTAAAGGAAATACTGGATCTATAAGAATTAAAAAGGCCAACTTCACATCAGAAAAAAAAACAGCCTGGTCCAGAAAAGCATGTCATTTCCACTTCATCTTAACTGTAGCTTAACTGAGCTTGTCATTTGCTTGAAATTTGGTACAATTATGGGCATGTCCTTTTGATTGACAGGTATCCAATATCAGCAACTAGACGACAGTTTAGCACAAACACTGTTTTTAGCCGGCTAGCAGCACCTTAGCTTTAGCTCACCTACCTTTGTTAGCCGATCAGGTCCATTAGAGCAGAGTGAGCTAAGTTAGCTGCTCGCTACACGCAGCCCAGAGTTTGATAAACATCAGTCATCCACCCTTACAGCCAAATCCTTTGACATCTACAGGAAAGAAATAACCCAGTTTGTGACCAGTTTGCAGCCACTTCTCCATGTTTTCATCACATCAGCTGCTTACGTAAATGAAATGTAATCTTTGATAACTCAATGAATAAAATAAAAAGGTTTTGATTTTCTGGAATCATTTGATTATTTCTGGTAATGTGTTGACATCATACTGGTCTTAAAGAACTTTTGAATGCTGATGATGATGAGTGAGCGTGAAATCTTCATCAGAGATCAGAACCTAACCTCTGAAGTCTCAGGAGGAAACAGAAGACATTTGAGCTTGTGGCCAGCTGATTTGTGTGTTGACTGTGTCTGTTTAGATGCAAAGTCCCAGCAGGAGCCCATGTTGACCTGTGAGCTGTGTGGCAGGGTGGATTTCGCCTACATCTTTAAAAGGTCCAAGCGGTTTTGCTCCACAGTGTGTGCCAAACGGTAAGACAGCTTTCTCTACTTTCACACTTCATTCCAGTTCAGCTGTCCTACATTTATGTGGATAATGATTTAAAGGTGTATCTGATATATTCAGGAGCAGTACGTTTGGGGTAAATGTTGATCTTTTCCACATCACATCACTTTTTCTGTCTCTCAGCTGTGTAGGTCATGTCTATGTAAAGGTTTTCTCACCTAGTTTTCTGTGCTGTGACAAACGTTGACAACATCAGTGAATATTCAACAATGTTAATAAAGAATTTAACATACCGAATTAACTCCTTTTGATTCTGTTCTTATCCTTATCACATTGTCTTTGGATGGGCTAAACCTCCTCTAATATTAGCTTCACTTATTACATTTATTTTCTAAACATGAGAACTTGAGAAAGAAGCTTGTGGATCAGTTGGAGATAACTGAAGCTGGAGGGAAACTCAGTCACTCAGGCACTTCCAATATATTTATTTTACATTTGTGAACATTTTAAAAGCGTTTGTGAAATTTACATACAAGTGATTCAAATATGAAATAACTGCATGTAAGATTAGTTGCTTTCAATTGAATCTCCTTGTAGCTACAATGTGGGATGCACTAAAAGGATGGGTCTCTTCCCAAACCGCAAAAGCACCCTGGAGAACATGAAGAAACAAAAGGCACTGAACGGAAACCACAGAAACACGTCTTTAGAGGCTAAAAACAAGGTGAGGCATCTGTAGACCTTTACAATGATATTCAACAGATGATCCAGAACTTTTATTTGCTGACTTTCAGGGAAGGAAACTTTGTAGTTAGCTGTGCTTTGTTGTGAAAACGAGTTCTTAGAGGTCTACGAACATGAACATGAAGTCTGCAAAGCTCACAGTTAAAACTAACTTGTACCTACACAGGAGCATGAAACTGCAATGTCACTGAGATTTGATGGCTCAGAGGGACTATGTGCTCTGTACTGACAACCCATCCCCTACCCCCACCAGCCTGCTCCCTCCCTGCAGAAGCCTCCTGCTGTCCCTCCTCTCACCACTGGTCACTCAATCCACCCTGCACAGGGAGAGTCCAGTCAGTGTTCAGACCTTTCTGGCTACAAAAGACCTCCATCCCCGCAGGTCCCTGCAATGCAGGGGTCAGAGCTGCCTCACGCTTTCCTGCCCAGTGACCCGGGTCAGTGGAACATAGAGGATGTCTATGAGTTCATCTCCTCCCTGCAAGGTGGGTGCTGCTTTACTGCAGTGTTCAGTGTTGTTTTATTATCCATAGGGCTTCTTGTTGCAGGTTTCATTTGCTAAAATCACCTTGTCATTGCTGAGCTGCTGGTCTTAAAGAGTGAAGATAAACCCATTATCTTACCTTATAACGCTCATTAGAGAGTAGTTTCACATGTTCTTTTACACCAGATCAATCAAGGGTGACCAAGGTAGGGCCTCGAGGACCACTGATTCAGATTAATGGGTGCTTCGCAATGAGCTGTTGAGAGAAGTCATTTGATTCGACTGAGCTGTGTTAAGAACAGTGAAGCCTCTAAACCTGCAGGGTAGCGATCTTTGAGGACTAGAGCTGGATCCTCTGCTCTGACAAGGGGAAATACATCCTACATATAAACTCTGATGGAAAAGACTACAGGACCTGTACGTTTTTTTTGGTGATTCAGCATAAAAATGGTTTTGAATGCTTCTTTTTAATCTGAGTGGAGAATAGAGAAAAGCAGGAAAATGTCTTTGACTGCCAGAGTGGTTATCAATGGAGCAGATTAAAGACAAGTTTGGATCATCAAAGTGGGACTTCTGTTCCATCAATGAGTCCTAGCTGAGTCACCACGGTAACTAGTGCAGCTTTACAAGTCTGATCTGGACCAGGATATGTGTGCTTACATTTTAATGAAAAGGAAGATGCAATTTTATTTCATGAAAGCATGTTTATTGCTTACCATGCCAGCAGTGCATACTTACGGAAGCGTTTAACCGCCACAGCGATGTAAAAATATTGTAAAACTTTCTCGTTATAACGAGAAACTTGTCTCGTTTTAACGAGAAAGTTATCTCGTTATAACGAGATACATTTAAAGTCGCCTTCTAGCGGGACGTTTGATTCCTGTCTGGAGGGAACTGAATGAGAAGATGGTGTTACAGTGCGATGTGTTCCACTGGACCATCTATGCACGTATGTGCAGTGTAGTTAAGCTCATTTTTACAATCAAACGTCCCGCTAGAAGGCGACTTTAAATGTATCTCGTTATAACGAGAAACTTTTCTCGTTATAACGAGAAACTTTCTCGTTTTAACGAGAAAGTATCTCATTATAACGAGAAACTGTTACAATATTTTTTACATTGCTGTGGCGGATAAACGCTGCCGTACATACTTACACTAACCGCCTAACTAAAATGTGCTGTCGTTATTATGTGGTTAGACTAATCAAGTTAATATTGTCCCTTTTTTTTTAACTTATTCATCACTAAAATAAAAAGAAACCTGATTGGGTTATTTATGTAAAACATTTCACATAGGATTAAAGGAAGGATTAAAGTTCTCAGATAAGATCATTAACCATCAGACAGCTTGAACCTGCGTGTACCGAGCCCAAGACGACTGCTCCATCACTCCAACACCCGAAGTGGGATAGGAACTCACATGATCAATACATTTGGTCTGTCTGCATTTTTCTGCCATCCCATCTCTGGCTCTGGTCTCATCTACTCATGTCATCTACTTTTCCTTCATCCATTTCTCTGGGCTTGTTAGGCATCCCGTGCATGCATCAAGCAGGATTCTGCAAGTCTGGAATTAAGTAAGGCTGTCCTGCATTCTTGGAAAGACTTAATTAAGAGATGGGGCTTGTTTAAGTCTGACTTTGAGTGACTTTAATGGAACTCAGGGCGTCTTCTATCCAGCAGAACAGCCGCTGTTAAAGACATAAATATACAGAAACACAAGCCCAGATATCTTAGAGAAATTCAGAGTTCATATGTAGGATTTGTTTATTGTTGTCGCAGATTTATAAAAAATGTGTTCATACCTTCAATTAAAGAAAGGCCACAATTCACTCAAATACATGGAGACAGAAAAAAGTTAAAATGTGCTAAATTATAATTCACTGAAGGAAGACATTGATTTTACAGTTAATTTTGGTTAAAAAGAAATGTTAAACATTTTAGTAAATATTTCTGTAATGGGAGGTATGGATTTGTTTCAGGATCACTGTAATTGCTTTGAGACGTCGTGGTTATTTGACTTTCTGTATTTTTGTTTGCTTGCATTAAATATACATAATAAATAAAAGTTAAAGACCTTTAATTGTGATTCTACACATTTGTAGTTTTGGGAAATTAAATAAGCAGAATTTATAAAAACTTTTTAAGACAATAATTGTTCAAAGAAAATCTTTAATTGTGGTTGTGGAGTAAGCAGGGGAATGATTGTACCTTCATGGTGCTCATGTGGTGCGTTGACCGATGTCTGTCTGCGGCTGCAGGTTGTCTGGAGATCGCTGAGGAGTTCCGCGCTCAGGAGATCGATGGACAAGCTCTTCTGCTGCTAAAAGAAGACCATCTCATGGGGACCATGAACATCAAACTGGGCCCAGCACTCAAAATCTTTGCTCACATTAGCATGCTGAAAGACTCGTAGCCCACCTCACTGCACACACGTGTGGCAGCTCTGCTCTTACTGGAGGAACATGGTGCGCTCAGGATCCCTCATGTCAACTCTGTGAGTTTAGGTTCCAGAGCAGGACTGTTTGGACTTTTGTTGTGTCCACACAAAGTGGTGCATCTCATCTTTTCACCTGTAGACAGCTTCACTACTGCTGGAAGAGGTCAGTCTGTGGTTGGAGAGAAGCATCGTGTTAGGTAGACTGTGGTGGGAATACATGTAGTTTTCATAGAGCATTACTGAACTGTAGGTTTGGGCTGTCCCCCCCTCCCCCCAGTTTAAAGTCAGAACGACTGAAGGTTTCAGATCTCTGCTGTTTCAGCCTAGTGTTTGTAGTAAACATATCTGCTGTATTAGTGTTAATTCTGTGGATTGTGTGTACAGTTAGTCCTGATCCAGGACCTTTTTAATATTCAACCTCATCCTGCGCTACTGTCCCACAATCATGGACAGAGCTAACGAGTCCAGTCCAGTCTCAGAGCTTGTTTACAACTTTTATTTCAACAATATCACAACTTTTCTATAATCGCCACATTGGAAGAAGAAAAGTGAGAGCTAAAGTCAATCCCCAGAGCAGGATGGAGGTAATGGATTATGTGTGCTGGTGGAATATACAGATTCCCTGACGCCATCATCAGCTGCCTCAGTATAGGGACGTCACAGTTGTGGTGGTAATTGTTGATCATCAAACGGGACGTTTCAGAGTAGCCGTTGATCTCCTGTCCTAGCCTGAGACGTCATCCTTCGTCTGCCGTTATGCTCATAGAGATGAAGCTAAATGTAAAACCTGTCGGGAAATGCCTTACCTTCATGTCTGGAAGCTTTAATCCATAACAAGTAAAGAACCACTGATGAGAAAAAGCACTGAATACAGACACGATGTACCTCATGAAGCAGAAGAACCAGCCAGGTTGAGAAAAACATGAACGTAGCTGCACTGACTCAACTCCACGAACGGCCGCAGACCCACAAACCACAACAAAATCCCTATAAATTTATTTATTTCTCTAGGTTTTTATATATATTCTCCAATTCACATGTACTTTTTGTTTCGCTTATACATGACACCCCCCCCCCCCTTTTTTTTTTAAATTTATACCTATACATCGTATTTGGGCCTTTTAAAAAAAAAAAAAGCTTTTTCTTTCTTTACAGGTAAAGAGAGAGAAATATAACATGTTAAAATATAAAAAGTATAAATGCAGAAGTTTTTCAGGTATTTGTAGAGGAATGTAACATTTGGCTTAATGTCATTTACAATTACAAACAAACAAATTCAGGATCAAAATAAATCAGGAAAAGTACAATTAAATATTAAATGAAGAAAATCTAAAAAATAAATGGTGAAAAAAAATTTAATAAAATATTAACTAATAAAAAATGGATTAAATATGGAATCAGTTTATATTAAACTTGTGTGAATAGGCATCAAGTGGTTCATTTCTAATAATCTACACAAACATCTGCTCCTTTATGGATTTTCTTTGTAATTTCTACACATTTTAAATAATTTTTGTGGCTCATCAGGTGTTTCTGTTTGTGGCGTTAACGCATCAGTCAGCGACACCTCTTCACTGAAAACATCGCGTTTAGCCTCGCTGGTGCAAATCTGAATCAATGCGATTAAATGCAAAGTGGCTTTTCTTATGTTTCAGGTTATCAGGTCAAGTCTATGCACACAGGAAGTGACTGCTATATGTGCTTGCATTAGATGCAGGTGGAAAAACAAATGTATCTGTTCTGTCCTTAAACTGTTACCAAAGTGGAAATCAAGCCAGAACTGCTCCGCTGACTGTAACTGATGCTCTCTTCTGGATTAATAAGCAGGTTTGTCCTTTAAAATGTTTTTAACACAGAAAACTTAATAAAAATCTGTAGTTTCGTACATGTCTGCAGTGTTCACTGTGCCGCTTGTTGGTGTTCAGGTAAATTCTTCATAATCTAGTGTTGTGCTGCCTCAGTGCAATGGAGGATGGGAAATGAGTTGGATCTGTACAGCATGTCTAATTCATCAGGAGAAATTATGTGTTTTTGTTAAGTCATGGCTGTGAAAAGTCGGGATGGGCTACACTAAACCAAAAGGCAGTGTGTTCCTCAATTCTACTCCCAAGATTCTCTATTGGCTCGGCCTGGAGACATATTTTTGCAACTGTAAATGAATGTTTACAAACTGAAATTATTTGCAAAGTTTTAACTCTGCCCATTCAAGCCTGTACTGACAAATGATTAGCAAAAAATGAGTTTGATCCCTCCACAGACACTGAACACTGTCTGAAGTTGCCAATTTTGACCCTGTCATTACACTTCTGATGGACAGTTTTTCAATACACTCATTAATTTTCCAGCCAGATGTTTAAGGAAGGATGATCACATTTTGGGAGGAGATGTTTTTGGGAGTTTGTCTGTGAACAAGATAACACAAAAATGTTATGGACAGATTGTCATCAAATTTTCAGGAAAGTTTTGAAATGGGACAAAGAACACATCCATTGTGGATGTGATCCGGATCACCATCTGGATCCAGAAATTGTTCAAAAGGTTCCTTATCAGTGCGAGGTAGAGCCATTTTCAGCACATCTAAGGTGAGAAAGATGAGCTTGGTGAAGGTCTGAGTGCTTCTCCAGTTTACAAACATGAGGCTGAACTTCTGTCTCCTCTGTTCCTCTCACAGCTGAGTTTAATCCCTTATACTTGTTTAAACTCACCGGGAATTTCTGCTTTTGTGGAATGAAAGGACAATACCATTTTACTCATTTTCATAAGAATTCAGAGATTTATTTCCACCTAAACCCAAATAAAATCAAACCCTTTAGCTTCAAGTACAAATCACTCAAATAAATATGTTTTTCTTCATTAAGGCACACTCAGTAGTTCACAAAGAGATACAATAAAACCCACAAAGGAATGAGAAGGCAGGGAAGATTTCAAATAAGTTTAAACTAAATGAATCATAAATCAAAAACATGAGTTACCTGCACCTTAACATGAATGTATGCATACAGAGTGCAGACAGTAATGAGCATCTTCATCCCATTTTTATTTAGTCAGCAGTGGACAGAGTGAGGAAATAAGTGTGTCCAGTAGACACGCTAAAATAAAGATGTGTTTCAAAGTAAGAAATGAGCATTTTAGCATGAGAAAGGTGGACATGATGCCACCAGTCTGGCCACGGGGAGAACCCTGCAGATAATTAGCTGCTGTAAAATCGGAACTAAATAAAACTGTTTTGGTACAAAAAGTTTTTTCCTGTATGAGTTAACATGATAAAAATGTTGCAACCTTTTGGTTTTTACTACTTGATCTCAGTGCAACAGGCTGAGTGGAGAAACGAGGGCTGTTTTTTCCCCAGTGTGCTCAGAAAGCTCTCATTACATTATTACATTACATTATTATTACTCATTACAAATCGGTATTGCAGGACAGTGTATCTAAAGCTGAGGAGCGCATGTGGTACCCACTGCAGAAACTGTGACAGATGTTCAACTAGTGCCTGGTCCTGTTAGAAACATGTGAAAAATAAACCCAAACGGTAACGTATGTGCAGAGAAACCGCTGCAGCTGGGGATGAAACGTTTTTTAAACATCTTGCCACACAGCAATAGAAGGAAGGTTAATGCAAGGAGATATGTTGTAAGAGGTGAAGAAGATGGAAGGAGCAAAGCATTTATAGCATGGTGTGAAGGTAGGCTCGATGTTCTATGAGTTGGAAGTTTGTGTAACCAGTAAACATCATGGTTTTCTATTTAAAACACCATGGACAAACTATCCGAGCAGCTAGCATCCTACCTGCAGCGGACAGATGTCTGAGTGAGCTCAGTTTAGAGAAGCAGCAACAACTACTCTGAACGGAGCCATGAGACATTTATTTAGACCAGCGGTCTTCACATCTGGTCCAGAACGTCTTTACTGAAACACACCTGATTCAAACACAGTTTTTTGTCAAGCTCTGTGTATGCTGTTAGCTTCTGAAGCTCCTGGTCAAATGTCTGATTCTCTGTATACTTCACATCTGCCCTTCATACCACGGTTTGCACAACACTCCAGGTTCAGATTAACATCTGATGCATCAGCGCGTGCCTGGCTTGTGTGTTTAGTATCCTAATACAAAGCAGGCAAGTGATTTGTTTGTGATCCTAATAAATATCCTAATAAAACTTTTATTAGCTGAGGAGTTATGTAATCCATTATCAGGAATGACAATCCACAAGACGCGAGTACATGTATTACTGTACATGCATCAAAACAAGGACATTTTGGTGTCTTTCACCTAATGTGAGTTTTTTTTTTACAAACAGCTTGTTGAAGGACTTCAGACTGAACCTAAAATGTAGTACGGTATGTTTCCTGGTAAATTATATTTCAAACCTATAAAATAAACGTACAACTGTTCAGTGTCCACAGCTTGTATGTAAACAGTCCTTTCATTAACCTGTTCACATTCAGACATCATCAAACCAACATCTTCATAGTTTACCCACCACTGCTGCTAGTTTTTGTTCCAATACATTGTCTACCATAAAGTTCTATGTAAATGTGCTACACTGGTGCTACATGAGTGAACCGTGAACTTCTTACATGACCTCAAAGTTGTGTCACTCCAAACACCAAACCTCTTCTGTACTCCCAAAATTAGTTTTACCTTACCATAAAATGCTCAAATACATACTTTTATTGTAGTTTTTCAGCATATTTGTAGTGCTGTCCTATTCTCCCCTCAACTTCCACAAAGTGGTAATCACCGTAGCAACTAGCAGGTTCTTCATCAATAACCTCATGGCTCCCTCTGTTAACCCTGTACATGTCTCTGACCAGGACATGGAAATGACTTCACACCTACAATCCTAAATTTCCCATCCATCTCTCAGGTAATCCTGCTGTTTATTTATTTTGGGGTTGGAGATTTTGAAACTAGTGTGTCAAAGTCAGAATCTCATCAGCAGGAGCTGCACTCTTCAGTTTGATCTTTTTTACAATATTTCTGACTTGTAATTTTTATTTTCAGACAGAGGAAAAGTGAGCAGGTGAAGCGTCACTAGGAAACACTGGATTTAGAGCAGCGAGGACGTAACATTTGGGCATCTTCCAGATATCTCTGAAAGGCATTGACAGAGAAAGTGCAGTTGAACGTGAGAGAAACACCTTGTGTTAATAAATGTGCTCTGTTGAAGCTTTGTTCATGCAGCATCCAAGGAGTCACAGCAGTCATCCTCACGCTTGGCAACCTGGCGAAGTCAGAGGGGAAGATTAGATCGGCTTGTGAAGGCAAACCGACTACCACTGCCCTCCACCCCCATCTGTCCACAACACCTCCCAGGAGAAGAGAAAAACATGCACAGTGAGTAGCAAAGGCGTGCAATAAAGAGCCAAAGCCAAGCCACAGATTTCTTGTTAATTTAATCGAGTAATTCAATATAAAACATTGTCAAAAAAGGCAGGAAAAAGAAACAGCGGAAAAAAAAGACTCCTGGCAAAGTGAGCACACACATGCTGATCAGAGAAGAAAACCCTTCAGCCTGCAGCTTCTCTCAGACTGCAGCAGTAAACGGAACAGGACAAGAGACGGATGCATTTTTAGAGCCACCAAACTACACCAAGTTCCTGTTTCTGACCAGTCCCACTTCAAATGAACAGTTTGGGGTTTTTATTCCTTTTTAGGTACCAAACAAGATGCGAAACAGATCAGGTCAAGTGTACATGTCACTTAGAGTCTGGAGTTTGTTTAGTTTTAAATGTCTAGTTAGCTTTTTGTCCACATCATGCTCCATAATTAATGACTGTACCAACGAGCAGTTCTACCAAAAGTACAATTCATTAAAAAGACCAGAATTGTGGCTCATGTTCATGTAACTTCACTAAACATGCTGTATTTACTTTATTCTCATTAAAGAGTTTTTCCTTTCGTTCGCTGCAGGATTTATGGCTTCCAGGACCACGGCATTAAAGCTGCCCTGTAAAGGCCACTGGTAAAATGTTCAGCATCACAACAAAACACACAGAATCCACATCCTTTCTGTAGCAGGACCAAGACCACGTTCTCATCACATCTCCACAGGTTTTTTATACATATGGTTTATTGTTTCTAAGAAATATCTGATGCAAAAGCCAAATAAGTTCAGTTAGCCAGATGAAAATGTTTGGGTTTTTCTTTTTAACAGAGTTGTTGCTTATAAGGAAGACGGAAGCGACCAATCACACGTTTCTGAGCCTTAGAAGGAACTTGGCCAAATCTTTTTACATAAAATAATCAGTTAGGTTCCAGATGGCGTCCCTCTTTTTTTCTTGTTTATGGAAATGATTAAAGAAGCTTTTTGCATTCACGTGTCCGTTCTTTTCCAAATAATCAGTAAAAATTAGGGTGACTATAAACTATTGAATTATATAATGCATGAGAGAGAGAGAAATACTCCAAATTTCTGAATTAAAATATTTTTATATGGAAAAATGTGTTTTTTGTATTCAGATTTTTTTTCTCAATTGAATGAGAAAATAAAATTGTGGGATTTTCTTAATTATAATTCTACAGGAAAAAAAATGCGTTAAATGAGAAATTGATGAGACCAAATCCTCCTGCTGTGTTTCTAATGAAAGAAAGGTCTGAACATTTTGGCTTTGACACGCTGGGAGTTACTCCTGGCTTTCATGTGTGTGGACGGTATTGTTATGGATGTGTGGACTAAGCAGACCTGTGAGGATCCTGTGGATGTTCAGCCTGTTGTAGTGTACACACACTACGACTACATCTTTTTCTACGTCTGAAATTAAACTTTTTTTTTCCTTTTAAAGTAAATGCAATATGCAACCATTAATAAATGTTTGAAAATAAAAAAGATTTGTCAGTGTATTCTTCCTCTCAGTTTAGTTTCTGGTTAGCGATGAGCTTTCTGCTCTTACAGCTATGTGTCCCACCAGCTGCTGGCCACTGAGCTTACCGTCATGCTTACTCATGTAAAACAGCTGCTGCTGAGTTTGAGTTTCTATTAAATAAGAAACTGTTTGGCTTTAGAGAGTTGTTCTAAAAAGCTCAACAGGGCAACACAAAACTAACATTTTCTAAATGAGAGCAGACATGATGTGCATGTCCATTGAGTTACCTCTGAAAAAGAGTGTTTACTTAGTCCTAGTATGACTGAAGATGTGATTAATGACTAAGTGGCAGTGATGTATGGGTAAACAACCTGACCATTAGAAAGAGAGAAGACTAAACTTTTGGGCTTGTTTCTGTTCCACTGCGATTAAATTTCAGTTACATTCCACAATGGACATGAAGTGCAGTTAGACGGTGCTGTAGTGATGCCACTGGCTCAACGGTTAACGACAGCTTTAAGGTCTCTGATGTTGTATGAAGGCTGCTGTTTCAACACATTAATTGAGCATCTTTTGTGAAGGGAAACGTGTAAGGCTATTGCCGACCCACTCCAAACTTGTCACTTGAGATGAGAAAACAAATTTTCAGTCACAGAGAAAGTCCGAGCTGAGAACCCGACCAGCAGACAGAGCGTTAATAAAGAGAAGAAATCTTTGCCACCACACATAAAAAGGAGGAGATCAGATCAGATTGCAGTTTGTTTCATCAATGCTGCTTATACCTTGCTCCTGAAGAGGGGCTTTGCTCCAGGACCACAGTACTCATTGTATATGAGCTTGAAGAGGAAGAGGTGGAAGAGAGTAATGAGCGAGGCCACGCTGAACCAAAACAGGAAGGGCAGGCCTGGGTACCTGTTGGCCATGTGCTCCTCGTGGGCCAGGATAGCCTTAAGATGCAAGGTGTGGCGGAGGTCCTGCAGGTGACGCAGGTCTGTGGAGATATACAGCAGTGGTGTGATGGGTTGGGTCACCATGACAGGGAAAGTGTGGCCTTTGAACTCCGATGTGAGCTCTACAGGTTCGTTGAGGCAGCCGGCTTCGCAGGCATACAGCTTCACCGGCTTCTCCTGCTGCTTCACAGACACGTGAAGGAAAGGTTTCCCCTCCATGTCCAAAAGTACCGCTAAGTTAATCAGGTCCTGGTTGTAGTGGATTCCCCTCAAGGCGTAGCTGTTGTGCAGTACATCTGGATCAGCCTGAAACTGAAGGTGGTTCTCTGTGAACTGCAGGCCGCCGAAGCTGAGCACCATGCCTTGCATGGCTCCATGGGCCCCGGCAGCCACCAGCACCTTGCAGCCTCTCTTCTGCAGAGTCAGGGTCCATAATGTGACCAGCTGCAGGATTTGAGCAGTGCTGCTTACTCTCTCTGGCCATAGATTCTCTGCGTGCATGGTGGCATGGCCACTGAAGCAGTGGTCGGCATAGTTGAGGCTGGACTCGAGTCGTGCACGCTCCTCACTGCTCAGTCTTCGGTCCAGCAGGGGGGCCGTGGAAGAGGACAGGATGTAGTAGAGTGTGGTGTTCACATTGCGGCTGGATGGCGTGTGGGAATCTGTGATCTTCCTCATTTCAACACCTGAATTAATAAACACACAATTACTAGATTTCACAATCTGACATGCAGTACATGGACACATGGTACACCATGCTGAGATATGCCAAATTCTCAGGGAATCACCTTGTTGCTGCAAATATACTACTTTCTGTTTGTCAAACTGTTTGTTTATTTTACATAAACAATTTCACACTTGCACTGGAGTCCTGAAATACTGTAGAGTTGCTGCAGAGCAGTGACATATGAGAACATAAATATTAAAATGATGGTACTGTGATGTGTCTTTATGGCTGCTCGGGTAGTTTTTTCAGACAGCAAAACTACCTGAGCAGCCATAAAGACATCACGTACCATCATGTGGCGCTTTAGAAGGCTACGAGCCGAGCTGTAGCTGAAATATGTCAGCAAGTAAACAAAAACATGTCTTACACAAAAGAACAGTTTTATATCATATAAACAGAAGGAGACCGTATATTTTTTATGTAAATCTGCAACATTTGCTCCAGATTTTCCACAAAGACCAGGAGTTAAAACTCTGGATCATGAACAAGTGGGACATTGTCAGCTTGTAAGCAAATAGCCCAAACTGTTTTAGGCCTGTGTGTGTGTATGCAAGTGAGTTTGTCCTTTCTCTTGTCCTGTATGCTTTCCACTACTGCGGTACTCATACCACCGCAGTGAGGAGCATCAACGATTCTGCTAAAATACAGTGTTTTCTACAACATAATGTCTGCACTGTGTGCTGCCTTTATTCTCTCCAGGCATCTGTCCCTGATGCCCACTCTAGTGCTTATATGTGAAAACTTCTACAGATGTAGAAAATATGTAAACACAAACAAAAAATGATTCTGTGTGACAATACGATGAGCTTAATCCATTTAAAACTGGATCTTGTTGGTCTGTTATGTTTCAACACCACACTGTTCATCCTTTGAGTTAGCTTTTTTATGCCTTGGGCGATATAAAGATCAATTTAAACTAATTTTTTAATAAATTATTATTATATATTATTTATATACTATATTGTTTAAATAAATTATTAAATAAAATTAAACCCACCTGAGCCATTACTACCACTTAGTTTGTGTATGTCATACCAAAAGTAAGTGTTATCCCATTACTGTTTTAATTTGTGAACATTTAACTATTAATCATATATTATAACTGTCATTTGTTTAACATTTTTCTCTTGCTTTTTTCTTCCCGTTTCTAATCTTTAAATGGTTAAAAGTTACTGGCTAACTGGAATTTAAAACAATGAAAACGAGGACTGTATCAATACTTCTGTCCAGTACTGTCAGATGAGGATCACGCCCGATTCACGTGACCTGGTCAATAACAGACTTGTGCAGAACCAGACACAAGCTGTTGGGGATCCTCTGTACGACTGCTATGTGTAAGCATGTGCAACAGCAAACTCCTTGCACATTAAAATGTTCTGCTCAAGTCTCACATTTCTGTGCAGACTAAGCTTCTGTTCAGCTCAGAAGTGACAAAATCTCATTAAGTGTCACTACGATCAGAAATGTTTATTTATTTAGTTCATTTTTATTATTGCAATTCATTTTATAATCTTTTATGCTTTGTCGAACTCGAGGTCATGTCGCATTTGTCAGCCAAAGCAATTAGCAGGCAAGAGACAGGACAAGACACCCTGGACAGCTGGTCAGTCCATCTCAGATATATCTCAGATTTACAGTTTATAGATTTACAGTTTTCACAATGACGTTTACTTGCAACACAACCACTTAATTTATCACCTGAAACTGCCAATGTACGCTTCACACAGTTTATGTTACAGTTCTTTCCCTTTTCTTTGTTATTTTGTGCAACAGCTTAGCTAGTAAAGACAAAGTAATAACATTTTTAATAAATAAATGCATATTTGAGGAGTTACTTATTGATGAGATGAAGGGTGTGTTCTCTAAATTTAGGCATGCTCAATGTCCTTTTTTTAGTCCATAGTTGGAAATGTACGCAAAAAACCTGGAAGACTTGACAGGTCATTATTATATTATATTATATATATTATATTATATGAGCAACCACTGGGCAGACGCGAGATCTGCAGCTGTCAGCTGCATTGATCACTCTTATGGTTTTAGAGTTAAACATTGATTATTTTATACCATCCTGTTTCCATCTGATGCAAAACTTAAACCAGTTAGATTCATGTGTTATTAATCTTGATAGTTGAAGGTGTCTTTGGAAACTCAAATGATATTTTACCACCTTGCTGTCAACTAAAAGTCAGGTTTAACTGCATGATGATGAAACACAGATTAGTGATTTGTGGTGAAACACTGGTGAGCACTCGTTAGTTTTATAGTCTCAGCTCACCTGATATGAAGAGGTCTGTCCAGGCCTGCTGGTGATCAATTATCAGGTCATCCACACTGACCCTCAGCAGCTCCCCCATCTCTTTTTTGGCTCCATCTCTGAGTGTGCTGAAAGTCTCATCCAGTTTTGAGGAGTCAATGGGATCTGAAGTCCACACCACAGACACAATGTTGTCTGTGTAGTCTGATTTAGCAGCCACCTGGATCCTGTTCAGCTTTTTGGTGATCACCACCACCACCACCATCCGGCTGTTCTCCACTGGCACCTTGCCGGAGGACAGCACGATCTCTCTGTCGTCCAGCATCTCCACACTGGCCGAGAACTTGCTACCAAAGGCTGGGCTGCTGGTGGAGATGTCCAAAGCGTGGCTTCTGTCTGATGGGTTCTTGATGTGGATTCTCTGCAGGTAGACATTAGGTCTGCTTCTGTGTGCCATAAACTCTTCTCTGATAGTGACACAGTCCCGGGGTGACTGTACAGCTGCTGGTGACACACAGCGGACAGACAGCACGGATCCTTTTCGGAACCAGAGCATGCTGGCCTTGGTCTCTGCCCGCTTACCCTCCAGATTGACGTCGACTCTTGGCGAGTAATCGGTTTGGTGCACCGGAGCTGAGCCAGGTTGTAAAGAAGCCGACACCCACAGTTTGTTGGAGTCGACATCGATCAGAATGTGGCCGTTACCCGACACAAAAGGTGTGTCCAGTGGGTCCTGCGGTGTTCTATATAGCCCCTCTCCTCTTTCAACGATAGACTTCCACCTGTGGATTTCAGTAAGGAGGCACTGTCCAGCCGCTCCGCCGGGCATGGCCGAGCCGCCGAACAAACTCCACTTCTGCTGTGCGCCCAGGTACCAGTAGAAGATGAGGAACAGTAACAGTCCTATTAGGAGTCTCCTCGCCCAGCTGCTGGACAACAAGCCCGGGAGCCCCTTCAATCTTTGCTGCAGCCACATTTTATGACAAAAATTTGGAAGCCCAGCTATGAGTCTGCGTTTCAAGGCGGCACCCAGGGTGCTTAGATAAAATGAAGACGTCACATCGAGGTTGACTTCTACGCTCCACCGAAGCTCACAAAACCCATTAACTAAATGCTAGCTGTGAGTTTAGCTAGGTAGCTAACGCCGAGCAAAGTCCAAGGCAAAAATAAAATTTTTACATCATAGTTATTGTCACATCTTCCGACAGCTGTGAGTGGCAGACACGATGTCGCACCTCAAATAATATTTTTATTATTATTTTGTCTTTAAGTTGAGAAAAATCACCTGACTTCTTCGGTTTTGCTTCCAGCGGTTGACACTTCTGGTTTGCCACAATTGCCGTCAAGCAAAACGGTGAGGCAACAACCGGAAATGTCGCAAACGTCAAATGGTTGGTTTTCAACATTAGGAAGGAAATCCTGTTTAATTAAGTTTAGTTGTAGGTAAGATTTAAGATTAGCCATCAAACTTTTTTCATATATATAAATGTTATAGTAGGGGCTGACTTGGTGACTTGGCACTGGGATCCTCCCTGGACGTTTCTCTCTTTGCTCTTTTCTCTATTATGTTTTAATAAATGACATTGTTGTTTTTATTTATTTGTGATTTGGTTTTCTTTCTCTGTGTTTAGAGTTATGATGCTTGGTGACCGTATGATATAAGTGAGAAACAATGGAGCTTTATATGTCAGGAGAATAAATGTAAACTTTATTCTGGATTTAACAAGTAGCCAATTAAGCCCTTTTTTTAGCCTTAATATTGTCATACATGTTTTACCATGTGTCAACAAATCACTACACATATTTCCAGCTTTCATATTAAGAGAAGAATGAAGTGGGAAGACATTTACTCTTAAACAGTTTAACTATAAGAGTGCAAGAATTTCGTACATCTTTAACTTTTAAAGCACCGGTTTTATATTTTATCAAACAATTCTGGAAATAAACCATAAAGTCATCTTTCACGTGGTTTGAGTATGTATTGCCAAAAGTATGTGTTTATTATCCCATTATAATTGTACATCTTCACCATTAACTCTTATCTCGACCAAAACATCCATATTATTCTTGTAGCTACATAGATTTAGACATAACTTTAACAATCATCAATCATATGGACAGAAAATGCAAAGAACCATTTTCTTTAGCTTTGTCTTCAGGATGATTTCATTTCACTTCAATTGTTTAACTTTATAAACTTAATTAGTTGTCAAAGTACCTTTTTTCTTTTAGAAAGTGGCTAAACTTTAAGTTGAACACCAGATGTCTGTGTACTGGTCACAGTAATAAAATCTGAGGTACCCACTGGAGAGAAACTGTCTACGTGCGGATGCTCATGTCCTCTGAGCACTTTTACGCTTCCTTTCCAAAAAAAGTTCCTAATCCCACCCATTCTGTGAATGTAAGCGTTTTCCCCGCATAATGACAGCCAGACCCACCCTGTAACACAAGCATTCATGTCACAACCGTTACAAAGGCATCAGACATCAGGTTTATGTTACACAGCGCTTGTTTCCACGCTTAAAGTGGGTCAGAGGAGCGAAAGGAAGGCATCTGCGCCCAGAGGCAGGCAGGAGGGGAGAGACAGCCCCCAACAAGCCCGCGGAGGAATCCTTCCGGATAAAGTCAACCTATCACTTCATGCAAGAGTTCTGCGAAAGATTGATCGAAACTTTATAAAAATGAGACAATCCTGCTGCTTAGTGTTATCATATATTTGTTTGTGCGCACTTTTGACGCTGACATGGGGCGAGGAGGAGCGGATCCCGCAGGGTGAGTCGATTTCCGACCGACAGCCTGCAGCCCACATTCACTAGTGCATGTAGTGGATCCTTCATGGGATCGGGCGGCCTATGAGCACACATGTCACACTTTGTTTGGGGCTTAATAAAGCCTCCGCAGGTCAAAACTTTACTCCGCTTTGATTTAAACCGGTAACGCGGGTCGCGCGCAGGCTACGTACAAAGGAAAAACACTGAAAGTTTGTCTCTACATTCCCATTTAATAGCAGATACTCATGCCAATACATTACTCACAATTCAACATGCACATCTAACTAACTATTTTATGTAAAAACTTTAGTATAATGATGAAACACGCATTAAATAAGTTAAAATAAACAAGGTTTTGAGCTCTATTTTTCTTCGTGCATACACACGAGCTGAGCCGTTCAGGCGGACTTCACGCCGCTGACGTGGACGGTGGCTGTCTGCTCTGCAGCTTTCAGTCCTTCACACCAAATATGTGTCTTTAGAAATATACCAGAATATTATGCTATATTCATTTCTTTTACGTCTTCCTTTTGGAACTGCCTGTGAGTGAGTGAAAGCAGAGTGAACGGGACCCAACTTGTTCAGTAAAAACTACTTATTTATAATATTGATATTAGATTTTAAGGCAAAATAAAATAATTGTCTATTTCAAATGCAGCTTATTTGAAACGCACTTCTGTACATCAAACACTGAACTGATCCAGACAAACTTTCCATGGTTGTTATAAAACTGCTTATAATAACATAAGAGATCACCAGATAAAAAAAATCTGCTTATCTTTTTATAATGTATGGAATAAATCAGTATCCTTCAAGTTATCATCTGTGAGTAAAACAACACTCTTAAAACATTAAAACAAACAAAAAAGAGAAAAAACACTTTTTTGTTTTACTCTGTCATTTGTATGGTTTTACCCTAAAACATACTAAATATTACTAAGGGTTGCATTATATAGTACTATGCTTCAAAGTGCAAGAATGAAAACAATGCAAATGGTACATTATTACACCATAAACTGTTTAAATTGGGGGAAAGCTGAGTAGGGTCCCCAGGAGCCTCCAGGACCTGCAGTTACCTAAGTAAGTAACAGTAACCAGTCATACAACTGTCACCAGTTAAAGAGTCACTTAAAGTCCTACAGTTGTTTACAACCATTAAAAAGGGGAAAATGGTGTGCTATTTAGAATTAGAAGTTTAAATCTATACCTTACCTTGGTCTATACCTTGGTTTTAGTATCTCACCCAGTGACATTTTGACCTCTGGGGAAGCTGGATTCAAACCATCAATATGCCATTTACAAAATGGTTGCTCTTCCTCCCGAGCTACTGCAAAAACAGAGGTGTTATGGTGAAAACAGAATATCTGGAGGTAAGATCTTGTGTGGCTCAATATAGATGTGTTTTAACACACAAGGATCCAATGAAGATATATCTGAAGCCCCTTGTGTGAGCATTTATTAAGATGCAAGTTTATATATAACATTTATATAGATGAAAGATTTCTGCTGTGCTTATAAATTGAACAGTGATGAGCTGTGTTGTGTGAACAGCTTCTCCTGTACATACTCAGACACACATCACAATAAATGACAGCAAAACCAGGTTCCCTCATCATAAAGCAAAAAGGAAGAACGAAGAATGAGATTATTATCCATTTGTTTTTTTATTTCCAGAGAAACTTCTTGTTGTAACTGTTGCAACCAGAGAGACAGATGGCTTCAGACGCTTTTTGAGGTCGGCTAAACACTTCAACTACTCTGTCAAGGTAAGAAAGCCAGCAGGAGGAACTTCACCTGACTTATTTCTTACAACTGCAGCTAATAAAAGTGTTTTGTGGAAAGGTTCTTGGCCGCGGGCAGAAATGGCAAGGAGGTGACTACATGTCTGCTCCTGGAGGAGGCCAGAAAGTACAACTCCTGAAAGAGGCTTTGCAGGACACAAAAACCGAGGATCAAATCATCCTTTTTATTGACAGGTAGACCTTCTACACTGCAGACCCACAATCATGTTTCAGATTAATAGAGCCACATCTAATGGGCTAATGTAAGTACTGTATGTAAGACAGAAATAGTTTATGTCCAATTAATTTCTCAAAGTGGTCTTCAGGAGCAGTTTTCCAGTACCGTTAAAGGACTTTCCAAAGTTGTTCTGCTTCAGAAAGAGGACTGCTTCATGTTATGTTAAGCGATACAAAGTATTATATCAGAGGGAAAGTGCATCTCTTACCGCTTGTGTGAGTGCAGAGTGATGCGAAGTTTTGTTTAAAAGAAAAGGAGTCCACAGCAAAGGTAACTGGCTCTGGCCATAGATGCTGCAGCTCTTAAAACCCATCGGTTTCCCCCGGCAGGATGTTACATGCACACTTCTTATGATCCTAACTCCTGTACCATAAAACATGACTAAAGATTTCAAAACTGCCAGAAAGCAGAGAAACAGACCTCTTCACCCATTTAGTGGTCATCACAGTAGGTATCACAGGCAAGATTCAGAAGTGCGTCACACATTTGTAACACATTTGTAACGGCAGCTCCAGTTTGAGCCAGTGTAATCATTTAGAACAATAAGTCTATGTGACCAGAACATCTTTTATTTTATACTTCCAATATCACTTCATAATGGATACCTACTCAAAGCAATCTTTCTTTCTTGGTGCTTCCATTTTATGAAAAGGCATTATCTCTCCATCCTCACTAGATCTATGACCCAGCAGCTGCTGCTAAAGGAATGTGTTACATTTCTGCATTTATTGCAAGAACAAGATCACCGAAAAGAAGATATGTGATAAGAACACATCACCAACATCATCAAGGTTCCCCTCACCTTTAACATGCCTGTGAGCCGTACTGCTGAGAAAACAGCAGAGGTGTATAATCCAGGTGCCAGAAAGTAGAAATCCGGCCATGTTTTTGGATCTACCTGTACATTTAGAACAGGTGTTTTCATTAACAGGCTTGTTTACCTGGCAGACTAACTGTGCACATTACATTCAGCTGGTTTTGGGACTGGTTGGAACAGCAGCTGGACATGATTTCTACTTTCTGGACCAGGATTATACACCTCTGGAAAACAGTGACCAGTACAGTACCTACACGCACCATCGGGAATGAGAAGTCATCCTTCACCGCAGTTCTCAGAAGCCAGGCTAACTACTAGATACTACCACCCATGGTCATTTTCAGGAAGAAGACTTTGCCAAAAGAAAAATTTCCGAGAAGCGCCATCATCAAGGCTGACTCAAAGAGCTGGAGATGGATGAGGAGAAGATCAGTGACTGGCTGAGAGAAGCCGGATGGCGTTTTCCACAAATTTCTGTCTCTTGTGCATCCATCAAACACATACTGTGAAAACCCAAGTTTTCATTCCCGTTTCAGTGTGCATTGCCACCATTCTGCATCTTTCATGTGTGGTGTAGACGGGCCGCCTGTAAACAAGTCATCACCCTCATTTGGGTGCTGTGGTGACATGTGCATAGACGCAGAAATAGTTTTAAAGCCAAATAAACAAAACCACGAGCAGTTTTACTCTTTAAATCTTACAGATGCAATGCTATCATTTGTTTTCACTGGCTTCTCACTCAGCTAAGCCACACAGCGCAATAAATTTCTCTCTTCTTTTTAATCTTTCTCTTTGTCACAGCTATGACGTGGTTTTTGCCTCAGGTCCCAAAGAGCTTCTCAAGAAGTTCCAGCAGGCCAAACACAAGGTGGTGTTCTCCTCTGAAAGCCTGATCTGGCCCGACCGACATTTGGAGGACAAACACCCTCACGTCAGAGAAGGAAACAGGTTCCTGGGCTCAGGAGGTAAGTCAGCTGGGACAGTTTACAACTCTAATGATGTGGGGAAACTCTACAAACCCATTTTAACTCTAATTCAGGTTGAATTTAGAGTGATGGGGTCAAACAGCTCCATCCAAATGTGCATTTTTGCATTTTAGAGTGGCTTTTTAACAAAGTTGTACTGTTTGAAGCTGGCAAGACTAATTTTATCATAAAGCTGTCAGTAACCTGGACGTGACACCTAATCCTGGTCATGTTTCGCCTATAAAAGCAGTGAAAACTGTGAAAGAGGATGGCAGCTGGTGCTCAACTGTCCAACACCTCTGTTCTTATGAGCCGTGGTGGGCTAAACACAGGACATTACACATGACACAAGCTAAGGTATAACTTCTTTGTCTCTTTCTATATTGTCAAAGTATTCATGAAATACTATTCAACAAATGCAAGGAAATAACACGATACATAGAAGTAACCAACTTCTGTTTGGACAGCACCATTCCAACCAGAACAGTGAGGTGCTTCCCCAGTAACAAACCCTGGATCACCAGTGACCTGAAAAAGCTGCCTTAAATAAGAATTTCCTTCTGGGATTAATAAATATTCATTTATTCATTCATTCATACTTATATTCACACACATATATTTTTATATATATATATA
>JBAMHV010000014.1:24919417-24932400 GCA_037177535.1 Pseudomugil gertrudae
GGAGAAGCCTGGAATTGAACTCCCAACCTTCCAGTTGAAAGACAACTGCTCTTCCACCTGAGCTACAGCTGCCCCTAGAAAGATTATCTAGAAAACAAAATGTGAACTCTTGAAAAAAGATACACTTAAAGAATTACTGACATCTAAAGCTGAACTGTACTAAGCTCCTCACTCCAGATTTATTCATACACCCTGTAGGTAAAAAGGTGGCAGAAATATGGCAGCTGCCGTGTGTACCCCAGTAAGCAGATATAAATACTTCCTTCTGAGGATAGCATGGTGGTGCAGTGTTAGTGCTGTGGCCTCACAGCAAGGTCGCTGGTTCAAGCCTAGGTTTGTCCAGTGGCCTGTGTGGAGTTTGCATGTTTTCCCCATGTATGCGTGGGTTCTCCGGCTTCCTCTCACCCACAACACATGCATGTTAGGTTAATAGCTGTGGTTACAATGACTGCTTATCATGTGTAAGTCGCTTTGATAAAAGCATCTGCCACATGACTGTAGAAAATATTTTTTACTGAGCAATTAGACTTTTACTGGTCTTCACCATGTATACACACCTAAATGTAGTAAGTAGCTGCCCTGCCATTGGCTGATCAAATGTGTGTAAATAAACCAGGTGGGTCCAGCTGATGGGTAAGGGTGAGAGATTCCTGTGCATCTTCAACCACTGAAAGACTTTATATTCCTCCTAAACTTAACCTAAAGCATCTTCTGAGTCTGATGGGGCTTATTAACTTTTAATATTCTAAACAGTTCTTTAAAAGACAGAATATCAGGGTTTAACACTTAAATCAGTGTGATAAACATCAATATTATGTGAAGTGTGATGAGTTATGTCATTCCATTAGTTGTATTTATTAAAATGTATAACAGGAATAAAATACAGACTACAATATTTAAAGCTTTACATGCAACAATGAATTCAAATGTTTATTATTTTTTATGGTAATAAACTACAAACATTTACAATAAAAACCAGTCAAAGCCACAGCTGTGGCAGAATTCAGATTACTTTTATTTAAAAGCCATAAAAGTAATAAAATCAAAAGAATTTTAAAAGTGGTGGTAACATATTAAAAAAACAACAAAAAAATAAACACTGAAAAAAAGGTTAGCTGCTTAGAAACGGAAGCGGTCAGAAAAGTTTGGAGACTCTGGGACTGTGAGAGGAACTTCACTCTTCTTCACTGCTACGGGTTTATAGTGTCTGATGGGCTGAGCTTTGTGCACCTGAGGAGAGAAATAAACTGTCAGACATCAAACAAAAAGCTAGAAAATGCTGGTTTTCATATGACTAACAGGAAGTAGACCCACAGTGAAACAGAGGAGTCGCACATGTAGCATTAAACCACCACAACAGGAGCCTGCTGATAGATAAAATCCTCCAGACATCATTACCTCTCCATGTGCACTGACAGACCCTTACTCTCTTGCTGCAAAGCTTTTGTACCCCCCCCAAAAAAACAACATTCACTATAGATCTGAAAAGAATAGAATATACCTACATGATAGAGGGTTGTACATTGGGGCGTATTCCTCAGGTTCATTACTTCAGGTGATAACAGCTAAATACTGAACTACAAAAACCAAACCAGAGTAAAATCTCCTGTGCTTATTTAAATAAAGATTTAAGACTGGTTTGAAGTAAGTCCGGTGGCAGCTGATCAACAGCTCTGTAGCAACAACACAGTTATGTCGTCATGGAGACTTTCAGTACAAGCTCACACGTTCTGGTTTAAAGGAGACATATCATGCAAAATCCACTTTAAGTAGAATAAGCAGGAATTCAGACCAAAGCATTGCGGTTCTGCTTTATACAGACAATAAATTCATGATTTACATGTTAAAAGAAAGGATTTAAAAGCAGGATATATCTCATTTAACCCTTTCAGAACAAAGCAACTTAAAAATAAATCTAAAATCAAAGATTCCCACTCGTTGTCTTACCAGTACCTCTTTATGTAACAAAACATGAAGTCATTTCTGGACATGAAAGCTGCTGATGAGAAAATCCATCACCTGTTCTTGCCGCAGCCTGGCAATCTCCTCCTTCACCTTCTGCTCCTCCTCACGCCTCTGCTCGGCCTCCATGCGCGCCCTCAGCACCTCCTTCTCGCTGACCAGTTGCTCGTACTCCTGCCACTCTCGGGCCCGACGCTCCGTTGCCAGCTCAAACGCCTCCACCACTGTAGAAGAATTAATGTCTTCTCAAGAGTGCCATGGTGGATGATAGTGAAGACAAGAATACAGTGAGTTTCACAGCACTGAGGAGTGCTTCAGCCCCGACACTGAAGCACTCCTCAGGACATCTGGACAGTGTCAGAATATTTTATGTTAAAGTTATTTAATGGTTTGGGTGTCAAACGGTTTAGTGTAAGATTATTCCACTGACTGTGACACCGTTTGATCTGAAAGCACCTATTAAATTATATTAAATAACAAGCCTGGAGCAATGTGTTGTTAAAAGCATGTAATTTAGGAAACAGACTCTTTAAAATCAGCAAATTCAGGACATTTATGAGCATCGTTCCTCCAGCAGCAGGTGTGTTCAGTCAGAGGAAATAAACAGGGTTTCCATGCACACAATACTTGTGTCGCCATTACATCCTTTACATTTTTTGCTGATGTCATGTTTACATTAATCTTCTTTATGAACAGTTAATCACACGACTGCTGCCAGCACAGGCAGGTTAAATGAACATGTCTGAATGCTCATACGTGCTGGGATGCAGCTAGAATCTGCTCTTACCGACAGCATTTTGGCACTCCTTTCTGGGTTTGAAAGGCTCTTTATGAGTAACCGTGTTAGGCCTGGCTTTGAATAATGCAGCCTCCTCCTGCTGTTTCTGCTCTTCTTTCACCTGAAACACACAGATCAATGTTCCGAGTCAATACAAAGGATGAAAGCAGCTCAGGTAGGCAGCGGCAGTTCCCGTCATACCATCTGCTCCCAGCGGCTGTTCTTCACAGCTCCTCGTTCATCGAGGAGCAGTCTGAAGGGCTCAGGCTTTGTGGCCTCCAGCTTCTTCTTCTCAGGGAGGACCACAGTTTCAAAGTCAGGCAGCGGTTGGGCCTTGAACTGTGGGACCTGGAAACATTCAGGCAAAAGAGGGTAGATGGAATCAACGGCTGCTTCTTCAATAAGACATCTAAGATTTCTGGTTTTAGATGAGAAACTCCACCTCTTCGTTTCGCATCTCCTGCAGCTTTTTCTCTTTTAAAGCGCGCCTCTCTTGCTCCCTTTGTTCAAATGAAAAAGGACACACTTCCACGTGGTGGTGTTCTGGGAGCCGGGGCTGGAACGGAAGGCCAAAGTGAGGCACTGGAGGGGCCTTCATCAGCGATGGCGGTTTAACCTATAACAAAATCATTCAGTCAGATCTGACCACTTTGAAATCCCATCACTATAATTCACACCTTAAGAGGAAACCATGAAAATACAATATAGTCTCTAAAATAAGAAACGTTTTAGGAACTTGATGCTGTCCTGAACCGTCTGGCTTTTCTTTCAGAGCAGTTTGCAACATGCTGCTTCCACCATTACGGAGCTTTAACATGACGACATCCTTAAAGTGCAGAATTCCTGAAGGTTGTTACTTTCTCATTTGAAGGATGGAGGAAAGGAATAAAACTTTCTGGTAAACTGAAAAGATTTTCCAGTGGTGTACTACACTGCATGTACACCTATTAGCATGTTGTATTTAGACTTTTGTTACAACTATGATGCTTTTAGTGAATCTAAAATGTTAAACAGACCCTCATTAGTAAAGTTTCAGCTTTAACAGTATATATGTACACCATTATTATTATTATTATGAAAATATTACTGTGCAGAATTATTCAACTAAATGAAAAATAGGAGATTTTCCCATCTCACTTTTCCACATGTTAACGTGAGAATCATAAACTTAAAATGTACAAAAACCTCAAATTTAGGGGGAAAATAGTCAAGTTCAGAGAGATGTACAGTTTACCTTCACTGTAAACTTCCTGCTTAAGGGCCCAAAAGTTCTGTTGGGTTCAAGTCAGGTGAAGAAGGGACAAAGTTAGTTTTCCATCATTAAGTAATGATGGGGGTGTCGTATGCTTGAAAGATGCTGACCCTTTTTTACTACTACTTTAAGTGTCTGAATAATTGTCAGTTTGTCTGAGACTTAATTTTGGGTCCATTTTCAATTAAAAAAAAAAAGGGTCCAAGATTGGCTCCAGCCCCCCCGCGACCCCGCTCTGGGATTAAGCGGTAGAAAATGGATGGATGGAAGTGCTGCTACATGTTTAATGGCGTTTGGATTGTATTTAATTGTGAACCCGACCTTGGATCACAAATTTAAATGAGGTCCAAAGCATAGTTCTTCTTTTGAGAGTTTTTTGTGCAGGGTCCCAGACAAAACCTAAACTACAAACAGCTGATGCCAATAAATGAAAGAAAGGTCTGTAATTAATGAGAAGAGAAGAAAGCAGTGTGGGGTGAGAGAATATTTCCTTACTTCCTCGACCTTACGGTCCAAGCGAACCCTCTTCTTCAGGGCAAACGCTGGAGATTCTGGCACAGTTGGGTAAGCAACTTTTTTATCAGGCAATCCCTGTTAAAGGCAATATGTTACTTTAAATACCTATTATGATGGAGGAGTAAAAAGCTTAATGAGCTCTTAACTAATGCAAGCTCTCCGGGTAAACTCACCACGACTCCTTCCAGGACCTTCTTGGGCAGAGGCTTGGCTTTAAAATTGTGGGACTTCTCTTCATCCTGAGTCTTCTTGGTGCCCTGCCTCTCCTGCAGTCTTTTCTCAATCTCCAAATCAAAACCTTCAGGTATGGTGGGTCCTTTCACTACTGGCTTCTTTAGTTCCTCTGGACCCTCCAGGATCTTCTTGTTCAGCTCCTGGGCTTTGATTTTAAACCTGTGAGCAACACCAATTAGTTGATGGTATCCAGTGAAGATAGAATCACTAAACCAGGAGTGACTGGCAGACTTCTCATATAGAGGAGGGTGAATATAGCTAGAGGCAAAGTAGAGGGCCTTACTTCTGAAGTTGCTCCACTTCTTCAGCCTCCAGCTCTGCACTGCTCTTAACAGTGGTAGGTCTGCTTCTCTGACGGGTTATTAGGAGAGGAGAGTGGGGCCGTGTTAGCTTCAGGTGGTCAGCTTTAACTGGAGATGGTCCTGAGGCGATATTAGAGCATAGAATAAAGAAAACATTAAAAAAGATTGATGCAGAAAAACAACTGTAGCTGAAGTGTCGGGTTTGGGTGCTTGAATTTCTTTCACATGTGAGAATTACAAATTGAACTATATATGACCTTGCAGTGCAGACAGGGACCCTGCAAACATTGTGTCTCATGATGCATGTCACCAGGATATGCTAATGGGTTAAAAATGAAATAGAGTGTCAGACACACCTCTTTCTTGAGTTCTGCGACTGCGCAGATGGTAACGAGCCGGGGTTTGCTTCTGGAACTGCTCAATCTGCTGAGCCATAGATACATAAGTTCCTAGCTCATCTTTTTTCTTGTAGCCCTTTGACAGGTTGAAGGGTTTGGGTACTGTGGCTCCTCTTCTAGTCCTTGCCTTTGAAAGAAGCAAAACCATTAGTTGTATACTTACCGTTTACTTTTCCTTGCACACCCAGTTAGAACTATTCTTCCCAGATGTGTGTGTGTGATGCAATAAAGTAAATGTGCATCAAGGACAGTTGTAATTTACTCACTGGTGAGGAAGGTTTGCGAAGCTGGTTTACAAAGTCCACATCTTTGTGGGATGTGTTTGAAGGAGCAGATGTCTTAATCCGAGTGTCTGTGTTAAAGTGGAACTCTTGAGGCACAGTAGTTGAAAGCAACATTTTCTTTGGTGGTGGCTCTGAAATGAGTGATGACTGACTTTAAAGAGTTGAAAAGCAAACAAACTGGAAGATCATTGAAAAGAGGTAAAGTGTTTGTAACAGCTTCAGACATGTACTTACTGCCAGCCAGAGCAGCTTTGTAGCTGGCCTCGTTCTTCTTGCGTTGCAGAGACACTTCTCTCTGGAGGTTTCTGATTCTTTCCATTTCCAGATTCTCAGATGTGTTTGGTCTGTTTGGATGAGATTATTATTGCAGACAACTGCCCTCCCAGCACTTATGGGTATCATTAGAGTCACTGACCCAGAACAGAAATAAAATTAAAGCAGATAAATAAAAGACATTGCACTCGATCACATTCTTTTTGATGTGCAAGGCAAGTCCATTTGTATAGCACACAACATGGTGGTTCAAACATCTTTACAGCGACATTAAAAAAGTAAGAAGCATACTTTTAAATAAGAAAAAGTTAAGAACATTAGATGAAAATGCCATGTGCTAAAAGATGCTACTGAGTCCAATTCTTTATTATGCAACAGTTTATTTCCATTCTCATGCCAAAGTCCTTATTACTCTCACAACAAGGGGATGTATGTTTTACCACAGCTCAATACAGGTAGAAGAGAGAGATCTGCACATGAGACATGGAACTGTTAGCTTTGCCAGGCTTCAAACACAACATCCAAACGCATATCGGGCATTCTCTGGAGATTCTAACAACAACTTCCTCTCTGCTACTCTACTACGGTTTCAACATTGTGAAGCTGCTCCACCAGAGAAAATAAAACGTTGGACTTGTTTTATGCAAATATTTAAAATGCATACAGCTCCTCTGCCACTTTAGGAAGATCTGATCATTATCTGGTTCTTCTCACCTCCTCCTACAAACCTATCGTTCAGCAACAACCTGCCATTAGAAAGACGATTAAACCTGGTCTGATGATGATGAAGATGCTCTGAGAGGAAGCTTCCAGACAGCAGACTGGAATGTCCTCTGTGATCATGAGCTTGACTGTGTGACAGATTATATAAACTTCTGTGTGGACAGCATCATGCCAACAAGAACAGCGAGGTGCTTCACCAATAACACACCCTGGACCACCAGCAACACACCCTGGACCACCAGCAACACACCCTGGACCACCAGTAACACACCCTGGATCACCAGTAACACACCCTGGATCACCAAAAGAAGACGCTGCTGTAAATTTGAATTTCCCTCTGAGATTAATAAACTATTTTTCATTACACTACACACACGTCACTTATTAATATCAAGTCATTAAATGTGACAGCAGAAAAAGTCAGTCTTTATTGTTGAAGTCACTATTTTGAACAGCAAGCGTCATATATGCACACACACACACACACACACACACAGAGGATTAAGCATAAACACACTCACACTGAAACATGTGTCAGAAATGTGATATTTGTAAAGGAGGAAAGCCAAACAGCTTACTCTTTCAGTTTCTTTGATGGTGGTGCAGCTGGTCGTGTGGTCATCTCTTTACGTTTTGAAACCCTGTAATTAATAAAGTGCATCTAAATTTCATTAAAGACACTCAAATTTTTAACAAGTAATGCAAATCCCTGAAACAAATAATCATTAAAGTCATCTTTTGTGGAGTGACTCAAAATCACTTATCGTAAAAACTCAATCTCAGGTTAAAAAATAAAAGTCCAAATCAATAAAGCTCTTAAAAGAAAATCTGATACAAGCAAGCCAACTGTTTTGTATTTTATTTGTGAATCTGTGCTGCAATAAACTGTTTTTTTAACGTGCATATTCACCAAATATGGCAACAAATAAAGTTCAAGACAGTTGGAGGCTTTAAATAAATCTAAATTGAAGCAGTCATGACAAAGGTCTGTACCTGCGTGGCCGCGCAGAGCATTCATTAGCAGTCTTCTGCTGGGTTCGAGTCCCAGTACCCCACGATGTGACAATGTTCGAAGGTGGGGCTGTAGGTGGTGTAAAATACATTTCTTAATTTATGAAAACGTCTTTATAGAATAAAGAAACAAAGGAAAACCAAACACTGACCAGAGTCCACATTCTTCCCTGGTTCATGGCGACTAGAAGGGGTGAGAAGATGACCATCTCTTCCCCCAACATGCTCTGCTCATTATGGGTAGTAAAACAAATATAGCTTCAACTCATAAAATAACCAAATTAATAAATACAAATGTTAACTTGAAATAGATGGAAAGATATTCACCACACTATTTATAACTGCAACATTAAGTTTCACATAATCTGGTAGACTAAGCACACTCCCAGCTTTGGAATGACAATTCATTTTAGCAGGATGCAACCACAATGTGAAGCCCTCCTATTGTACCCATTACACATTTGTTCTGTTTGGCTTCTAAATAAGATTTAATGATGTCCCATTTGCACAATGTGCCTTGTATGATTGATCAGGTATCACTAAAGCACCATCCCCATGAGCCATAACTGCATAATGGCCAAGTTACAAAACAATGTCTGCTAGTGTAGAAGCCATAACACAAGTCCTTTTTGTAGGAGAAAACTGAAGTAGTATGCAGTTGGATGAAGACATTAATCTTCAGACTAGAGGTTTAGCAGTGCATTCAATGCTAGCTGGATAAACCCGCAGAGAGGACACTTACCAAACCACGTATCATCGGTTTGGGAGTTCACCAGCTCATTGAAATCCACGACGTGGGTCGGGGCGTCGAACTCGTAGCGCTCGGAGGTATCGCCGAAGTCGCTTTCGGCCATAATCAGTCGGTTTATTTGTCAGCTAACCTTAAAGTACAAGTTAAACATTCTATATTGCTTTGATGGACAACTGGGAAGTTAACTTTGCTAATGCGACAAAGCAGCTAGCAAAACGTTGATAAAATACACATCAACATTTTCCATGTGTGTTTCAGCATTAGTAAAAGTTACTAAAGAAAACACGGCTTAAACAAACATAAGGCACTGATTTTAACCGGACAATGGACACGACTAAATAAACCGTCGCCTAAATCTTAACATAAAGATACTAACCTAAATAACGGCTTGCTCGGGCTATGTGTCCATATCGGTATCAAATCAGCTTACAAGCATTTCATACATTTGCTGATACATTTTAAAAATCCCCAAAACAATAAAAAAAATGTATCTAAAAACCTACCGTGGACGTCCGTTCTTACAGCGACGAAGATTACAAATGCAACCGACGTGGGAAGCGCTATACAGTTTAAATAGCCGCCATTTCAAAACAGCCAATGGCCAACGTTTTAGTCAGCAGCTCGTCGCTGATTGGCATACAATACGTCACTTCCTCCTAACTAAACACGTGACACGTGTTGAACTATATCATTGAACAACAAAAACACATACACATTGCTCACAAATTGCTCTGTGTTTTTAATTCAATTAGCAAAACAAACAAACAAAAAACAACCCAAATTGTATTAAGTTGAACGGTAGAAAGGCATTTAAAGGGAACAATAAACTATTTGTACTAGTTCAGTTGTAATGACTTAATAAAACGAACTATTAAGATAAACAAAATAACTAAAATATAAAATAATTGACGGTAATTATTTTACATACTGTAATTATAAAAGGACAAAACGGGACATTTCTGAGGATGAAATGCTGCTTTTTGTCATATCTGTATGTGCAATAATCAGACTTGATACATGATCTAAGAATATTATAGTGTTTCAGGATTTACAAATCCTAAGATTTAGACAATGAATGTTGCATTTTGTGCAGTTTTACAAAAATAACTAATGAAATTTGCGTCCCTATCGTCCTGTTACCATAGACTGTATAAAAAGATATTATTACTGTTACTCAGGAGCGCACACGCATACAAAAGAAAGTTTCTTTGCCGTGTAATGGCTGCTGATTGGTGAACGTGCTTGTCACTCATAATCTGACGTCTCTCATTGGCTGGAAGTAGAGATTTGGGCGAGTGCTTCATGCAGTATCGGGGGTAGGACTGTTGGGTCCAACAGGAAAACTAAATAAAGGCGAGTATCTAAAACGTTTAAACTCTTATAGTAATGTTTTGGAACATGGCTGTTCATTTAGTTTGTATGTTGGTGAAGTTGTAACTATCGGGTGGTTTGAAAATATTTAGTGTCCCCTTGTCTAGCGGTTTAAAAAATGTATGTAAAGTTAGCAAGCTAACAATTAGCTCCTTGAGATGGACTAGGCAGTGTTAGCTGATATTCCACTTCCGTAAAGAGTATTTACGGAACATAATAACATACTAACATAACGTAGCTAATTCACACGGCTGTCCTTGTTCCAGCTACACCATCTTGTTGCTACTTTTCATTGCTGCTGCATAGCTTTTTGTCTGAGTGTTAGACTGGAAACAGCAGCTAGTTGTAATGAATTGCAGCAACACTTGTTGCCAAAAATGCAAAGTTGAGAACTTGTAATATGTTGTGATGAAATCTTGAGAGCAGGGGTGGGGAGCCCTGGTCCTCTAGGACCAGAATCCTGCAGGTTTTCCATGTATCCTTGATCCAGTTTTTAGTTTCCTTTTGCAAACTTGCTTATTTATTTTACTTGGTGTGAATAACATTGTTTAATTTGTTGTCTTTCAGATGGCTGCAATCAGAAAGAAACTTGTTATAGTTGGTGATGGAGCCTGTGGAAAGACGTGTCTCCTCATAGTGTTCAGCAAGGATCAGTTCCCTGAAGTCTATGTTCCCACAGTGTTTGAGAACTATGTGGCAGATATTGAGGTGGATGGCAAACAGGTAAACTATGATGAGGAGAAATTTTTACTTAAAGGGCTGAAAGTGTGGGTCTTCTGAAACAACAAGTAGTTTGAGGATTTCAAAGTATTTAAAAAGACAAATTCTGTCATGTAAAATGAAGAATAGATATTTCAAACTGAGCTGATCACCGATTTGGATGATCAGATTGATTCCTTTAAACCATGTTTTAGGTTTTTCCTTTGAGACGGTGGTAAAATGGCACATAAGTGGATTTAGATCAACTCACCATAGGCTGGGATATTGTGATTAGTATTGTATGAGTATTGTCAAATAAATAGTTATGATTTTAAAATTACCAAAATTATTCTGCACAACACTATAAATATGTTTTATAGTTGCCTCTGGCCCAGGTAATCATTGCAAATTGCTTCTCATTAAACTTCTAGTTAACCCGCTTAAAACCGGCCTGTTGTCGTTGTCATTATGGTAAACCTCAGGACTCATGCACCACAACCGTCCAATCACAGACTAGACTCAGAAGTGCGTGACACATTTGTAATGTAAGCTTCAGTACCGTAACTCCTGAAGCATTTGCACAAATAAACAATTCAAACTCTGGTCATAGGAGGTTAAATAAAGTTTATAATAATACATTAAAATGTGTAAAATCACATCAGCAGTCTCTGTAGGTCTTTTAACGCCTCTTTTACACCAGCTGGGAAAGTATAGGGGTATTGTGAATTCCTAAATGAAATATATCTAAATAAAAGCCGCAGACTCAGTTCCTCTACAAACAGACAGAATGCATTGTGGGTTCAGCATATGGAATAGCGAGTAAACACAACCCAAACAAGGACACGTGGGGTGATAGGGGGTTCTGAATGGGAGATTTAGTTCTCAATCAGATGTGGAAAATTTCTATAAAAGCTCTGGTAGGATGGCAGCTCGGATCTGATGAGGCCTGATAAGTTTTTTTATTCATTGTGTGTCTCGTCTTGGTACTTCTGGCAGAGATTGGAACAGGTTATATGCTCCGATATGTTTGAGTAGTGCAACCCAGTCTCGGTCTGGAAGAATGTTGCCGCCCCCCAACTTAACAAAGTTCCCAATCGTACCAAGTCTAGCAGGCTAATCTAGTGTGAATGCATACTAAGTTTTTTTTTATATATATAAAACAACATAAATACAATAGATTACACATTACAATAGAATAGTAAAGAAACAAAGCTGAATATCATGAAGTTTAAAATCTCCCTAGCAGATGGAAAAAGCTACAGGACCTCTACCTGGATTTGGAAAGATGTTTTTATTTAAAATGCATTATAAAATGGTTTTTGAACATTTCTGTTCAACCTGGGGAGATTAGTTAGAAACCCGAAAACATCTAGCTAACTTTAACCATACCTGCTATTCGATTTAAAAGTACTAGAACAGAAAGTATCATCATTTAATACGATGCACAGCAACAGAATGGGAACATGTCTTCATGTGAAAATGAAGAGATGAATAAACTTTTATTTACATGTAGCTGTGCCCCATGATCTGTCATTTTCACAATGAATCAGACAGCATGGATGTGTTTATGTTGTTTTGTTCTCAGATGTTAAGTAGAACAATCATGCTCTGTTCCTAAAGGTGGAGCTGGCTCTGTGGGACACAGCAGGTCAGGAAGACTATGACCGCCTGAGGCCTCTCTCTTATCCAGACACTGACGTCATCCTTATGTGTTTCTCAATTGACAGCCCTGACAGCTTAGGTGAGCTTCCATGCTTAGTATTGTTTTAACAAGCACTTTGTTTAAATCTGCTCCATGCTGAAAACCTCCACCTTGTGTACAGAGAACATTCCAGAGAAGTGGACTCCCGAGGTCAAACATTTTTGTCCCAACGTGCCCATTATTCTGGTGGGAAACAAGAAAGACCTGCGAAATGATGAGCACACACGCAGAGAGTTGGCCAAGATGAAACAGGTCAGTGAAGCGGCCGCTGCATGGAGCTATTTACACATTTAAAGCATACTTTACTTCCAAATACTGTCCTACCAAAACAGGGTTATATTACTACTGTAAAGTCTTTTTTAATCAAAATATGAACTTTCTTTTCTATTTTACTAAATTAAAAGTGACATTATAGAATACCCCTGATGTCTTATTATTATTATTATTATTATTATTATTATTATTATTATTATTATTATTATCCATCCATTCTGCACCGCTTATCTGAGGTCGGGTCGCGGGGGAGCAGTCTAAGGAGAGAAGTCCAGACTTCCCTCCCCCCAGCCACATTCACCAGCTCATCTGGGGTGATCCCGAGGCGTTCCCAGGCCAGCTGTGAGATCTAATCGGTCCAGCATGTCCTGGGTCTACCCCGGGGCCTCCTCCCACAGGGACGTGCCCGGATCACCTCACCAGGGAGGCGTCCAGGAGGCATCCTAACCAGATG
>JBAMHV010000014.1:24934436-24945049 GCA_037177535.1 Pseudomugil gertrudae
CAGATGCCCGAGCCACCTCATCTGGCTCCTCTCCATGTGGAGGAGCAGCGGCTCTACTCTGAGTCCCTCCTGGATGGAGCTGGAGATCAGGACCAGATGAAGCCAACAGAACCACATCATTATTATCATCAGAGTCACATTATTAGTTTTGTCCGACAAACAGGAACTGGGGACTATAGCCCTCTGTTCCTGTAACCATTCTAGCTCCTGCTCCACAGCAGGATCTTCTCAGGGTTCCATAGGAACACATGTGACGTAGGTGGTAGCTTCACCCTTTAGCACAATAGTGTCTGATATGTTTACTCGTGGTCCTGTGATGGACTGGCGACCTGTCCAGGGTGTACCCCGCCTCTCGCTTGTTGTGAGCTGGGATTGGCTCCAGCCCCCCCGCGACCCCATTCACGGAAAAGCGGTAGAAAATGGATGGATGGATGTTTACTTGTGGATATATAGATATAATCATGGATAATGACCCTTACTGCCATAGATGGTTGCGTGCCATCAGTCCCTATCAAGGTCCCTGACTCGTGTGCGAATGCAAACAGAACCGGTTCTCCTGGGGAAGGCGGTTCTAAACTCAGGTTAACAGATCTTAGAACTGCGTTCTTGGAACTTCTCTGTTGGAAAGCGGCTTTGGTTGTCAAAACAATCCTTAAATGTAGAAATAAATGGTTTTGAGCAGATTTTAGTCAGTTTAGTTTGTAAAAACAGATAAAGTTAAGTCTAACAGAGATATCACAGAAAAGCCTAAAAGTTCCTGTCTCATTCTTACAAAGATACACTTATATATACATATATAATGTGTGTGTGTGTGTGTGTGTGTGTGTGTGTGTGTGTGTGTATATATTTTTTCAAGAAGTTGTGTTTGACTGTTTCTCCCTCATATTTCATGGATGCAGCCCAAGGCCCATCTTTTGACAGATAGCATTTACATTTCTGCAGATAATGCTCTAGAGGCCCATTGTGCACATGCTAGATGGAGCATTTTGTCTGTTTTATTGATAATAGAAGTTATCAGATAAAGACTGTCAGAATAAGTTCATTACATGACCACTTGAATGATCTGATAAGTCCAGAAATCAACTAAAGATCATTGTTTTGGTGTTTTATTCTCTGGCAGTCAGTCACAAGTAAGAAAACCTTCTGAATAAAGTTCAGATATGTCCTCCTATTTGGCTCTCATACCCCAAGTCATTTTATAATATGGTCTCTTTAGTGTTTTCAGCGTGTTAAGCATTTGTTGGACTCCATCAACTCTACGCTGATTAGGTTTCCTAAGTCAGTGTCAGGTCTGTTGCATCCATCATTCTTCCACTTAGTGTAGTTTCTTCTTCTTCTCTGTATCTTTTGATCTTCCTCCAGACAACGGGCCTAAAGTTGCCAGTGAAAGTACGTCACAGCAACAAAGTTGTGACTATAAGGAAACCTTAGAGCAGAATGTTCTGACTGGCAGCTTGATGGTGTGTGTTCAGTGGCCATCTGACACTCATGATGTGAGCAGATCCTGGAGGAGCCTGTTTTGTTGATGCTAGACTGATGCATTATAACTTATAGTCCTTTTCAACCAGCACCTATCCACCCAGCCCAGCACCACTCCTCTTGGTTTGTAGGTGCTCCTATCGGGACTCTGTGGAGGTTCGACATTCTCTGGCTCTGTTTAAGGAATCTCTTCCTGGTTACAGGCCATAGACTGAGCTGCACATCAAGCATGACCTCCACATCCTCAATTGTTGTGCTTTGTGTGTAGCAAACAAATGACTTCACTGCCTTATTACAGCGTTCCCGCACACACTCTGTTGCAACGGCAATGATGAAAAGCAGGTAGTGCTGTGTGGGCTGAAACAGGGCAGAGCTTAGTAGGTGGAAAAAGGCCATTTTGTTTGAAGTTAGGTGGATTTTCTATTTCTATGTTTATAATTTGGACTCGTAATTCTGCTTTATCCGAACAGGAGCCAGTGAAGTCTGAGGAGGCGAGGGACATGGCTAACCGGATCAACGCTTTCGGTTACTTGGAGTGCTCTGCCAAGACTAAGGATGGCGTGAGGGAGGTGTTTGAAATGGCCACCAGGGCAGCGCTGCAGGCTAAGAGGCGAGGAAAGAAGAGTGGCTGTGTCCTGCTATAGAGCTTCAGGTCACGGGAGTGGGGATAGGGAGGGTGGGGAAAAGTTTCTGGATCTGATGTGTGACGTCAGCGATTTTAGTCCAGCGTGATGGCGATGATTAAAAAAGTCCAACAAAGCTAAAGGGAAAACATGAAAAAGGGAGAATAATCCTTTAAGTCAAAGGTATATATTTTAGCCATCATCATTTTTCTTGCGGATCCATTAGACCTGAATTCCAGAGAACATGTAAACATGTCAGTCAGGTTGTTTTCACCATCCTGTTTGTGATCAGAGGTGTTTCCATCAATGTGTTCCCGCATTACTAACAGTCTTCCATGTATCACAGCATGACCACACTTGCCTCAGTTAACCAGTTAGGACACGACTCTTAACTGGAAACAAGGCACAACTGTATTTATATTCTTGCACCATCTTTAAATGTACTAATACATTATGATGATGATGATGATAATGCAAGTTTTTCCATCGTGCTTTTCCTGCAGACTCATAGTTTCTCATTTATGGACGTGTAGTTGTGGATGTACACGTTTTATTATCATTATGAGCATAAAAGCATTGTGTGAAACTATTTGTTTTTAGATAAAAAACCACGTTCAAGCCAGAACAATCCCACTTTCTGATGTGTGCTGGTGAGTCTAACTGAGGCCAGTTTTAGGATATATTCATCCCACACATGTGGAAGAATATTGGCATCATGTCAAGAGTGGAGATATATTATTGTACTGTTTTCTTTCTTTGCAGCATGTACTTACTGATGTCCCTAAAATGCCCCGTGTATGCTTCAGGAATTTTAAAGAGGCCAAAATATGGAAACCTAGCATTAAATGACCTTCTTCCATGCTTCCCTGTACGCATACGAGGGGGAAGTTACAGCCACTCTTTATTAACATTGTGCTCAGATCAATACTTTTACTTTAAGCTGAGCTGTCACAGAACAGTAAGAAGACCTTAAATGCAGCATATCAACAAGGACTATGTTTTTACTTTTATGTTAGCTTAGCTTTGCGCTTCCACTTTATAAACATTTAGCCAACAATTATATTCAGTTACTTTCTCGATTATTAAGACAAACTCAGTCTTGTGGCATTAAATGTAACTCATAATTTTCCTTTTTTAAAGATTCATTCTGATGCAGTAAGCCCTTTTTATAATTAAACCAATAGAAAGTCAGGATGTCTGACACAGGATGGTGAAATTATTTTGATATTTGTCTTGATCCTTTAGTTTGATTTAGAGTATGTGAAAAGCCTTTATCAGCTGGCCCATAAAGCAACCAGGCTGTACTCCTCTAACACAACGTTCACAATATTTTATACGATTCTCAAACAGACCGGTTAAATTCAGAGTAAGTTCTGAATCTTTGAGGCAGAGTCGGAGCTTTTGAACATGAAATAATATATCCTTACATAAAAGCTGCCTTCAGATTGTTATTTTTCTGACATTTTGCTGTGATTTGGACGAGTCTGAAGACTTGAAAACAGAAGTAGAAGTTACTGGAAACACCCGGTAAAGGAAGATGGTGAGATGAGTGCTGTTGAAGCCGACGTTATACTGAATTTAGCACGTGAGACGTGCTGTGTGGCTGTTACGCAGCTTTTCTTCGCTTTCTGCCACTTGGCTCATACTTTCGTTGCATTGTATAGCATTTTATGTTTCTTTTAACTTCATGTGGTATTCTACTGGCTAACCTTGTATTATTTGCACAAATATATAAAAAAAAAATAGATGAGTGTCATTCATGTATGGATAATGATGATTTCTGTAATGCGGGCATCTGTAAGACGATTGGTTATTTGTAGGAGTAATACTCTTTTATAATGCAGTTTATCTTCGCCTTTCTGCAGTCATCTTTTTTACTGTATTCTAAAGGAAATAAATTTAACAAAGAATGACCAAATTCTGCCTCTGCTGTTTTTGTTGCTTTCATTTCTAGTTTTATAATAACAAAAGCCAGTTTATACACGAATACACACCAAAAAAGAGGAGTATAAATGTGTGCGTGTTCATTTCTGATGCTTGTCTCTTTCCTGTGGTCTCATCACTGTCATGCTGTAAATATGCCCTTTTTGCCCCCCTTTTTTCCAGTCGTAGTGTGCCTGTAAACGTTGCCCTTATATAGATTCCTTCAGTAACTGGCATTTACTGATCATGTGGAGGACAATCCTGCATTTTTAAAAGCTTTTTACCAGCTATGAATAACAACCTGACCATGTATCCATCTTTCCATTGTACATTCCCTACAACACCTGTTATAGCCAGTAATGAATGTATATTATTTTTCAGTTATTTTTTATCACTTTATTAAAAACATGATGGAGATGTACATCAATACAACAGTCTCCACACATATTTTTATTTGTTACTCTGTAAAAAAAGACATGTTCAGATCCATGAGTTGGTGGAAATATGAATGACTTTCCTCATGGCCAGCTATCCATCTGCAGTGTCTGTATTACATTTTTCTTTTAAAGTGATATTCTTATGCAGCTTGTTAGACAAATGTGATTGCATTAAGTTGAAATTGACTAAAGTAATCAATGAACATTTCATGGAGCATGTTTCTGCACACGCGGTCAATATTTGATGTAATCTGTTGGTTTCCCTTAGCTCGGCTATTGATTATGCTTAAATTGATGTGTCTCTAAAGTGTCCTGAAGTTGCGATATACAAATAAACCAGAAAGCTAAATGTGAATTGTAACATTGCAAATGTTATTTGCCACATTTTTGTTAAAAGTAAAATAGGAATTTTTATTGAATTCCACACGTTTCATTCACATCTCAGACTGCACAAACAAAACAGCTGTAATTACGGCAACAAATACAGGACACCAGATACCATTTTTACTAAAACACCGTTCAAGCTGAGAGACCAGTTTAATTTACAGTTAACATTGTAGAATAAATCAGAAGCCCATATCCAAACTGTGGTCTTCATAGGTGAGATCGGGCTTGGGTGCTTCTGAGTTTCATTTCTGGTTTATGCGGATGATGGATTCTGATTACTTCTAAAAGCAATGAACACTAGGTTGACAGCTAAGTGTGAAAGATAAAAATCTGCTCGTCTAAATCCAAATTCATCATTCTCAACCAAAAAAGGGGGGAGTGATGAGTAAATGGGAGTAGGTTAAACATCTCAGGTTATGGGCATATTGCAGTGGGAGATGGACATTGCACTATATTATCATAAAGAGGGAGCTGAACCAACAGGCTGGTTGTTACTAGTCAAACTTTGTTCCAGCCTTCACTTATTGTCATGGGATTTGGACAATGACCAACAGAATGAGATCCCAACTATAAGCAGCTGAAATGGGCTCAGGTTTAGGGTTAGGGTTAGGGTAAGGAGCATGAGCATCATAATGCTATTGCTTCTCCAGACTGAAAGGAGTAGGCTTTAGATGACATGATTTATCCCAGTTGCCTCCCTTTGCAAGTCTTCTGGGACAAGAACCTGAAGAAAATATGTCCCTCTGGTCTGGTTCCCCAAGGCGGAGCTGGAAAGATCTGGGTTTCCCTCCTGAATCTGTCGCCTCCATGTCCTGATCATGGCTGAGCAGATGAAGGAGGGATGATGGAAGGCTTTGATGACAAAACAGGACAGTTAAATCTATGTTAAATAATCTCTAACGCTCCTCTGAACTCTGGTTCAGTGAGTTCATAAAGTCCACAACCCTGGTGGCTTCTGGCATCGCCGCGGTTTATGGAGCGAAACGTGAACGTGCATGCTGACCTCAGCTTTGGGCTATAATGTCTGATGGAGACCTGTCACGAAATCCAGATAGCAAGGCTCTGAAATGACAAGCATCAACATGAGATCTTGAGGATTCAGCAGATTAATAATTTCTAATTGAACTAGTGCAGGTAGCCAGAAACCTGTGTCCGGATCAATGAGAGAGTGTCTGATAAGGAAGTCCAGGACGACCATGGCAGAGTTGGGTTTGAAGTCATCAGTGACCAGCAGTTCCTTCACCTGAAACAGAACAGAGCAAGCAGGGGATGAAGATAGTCTCTTATAAAACTGCATGACTTTCATGTATCACTAAACTAAGATATTAGTAAAACTGACCCTCTCAATGGGCAGAAAGTAGAACTCTTGCACCTCTCCATCTCCAACTCTGGGCTTGAACTCCAGAGGAAGCTGCAAATCAAAGACGAACTGGTTCTCTGGAAACACCCCTTCTTCATCCTCGTAAGTGTAGCTAGAAAACAGATTGAAAGACTCAGTGACGGGGAAATCCCTTTTAATATACAAAAGAATTTGATCATTTAAGGAGGAGAAAATTAAATGTAAATAAGTTGTTTTCATGCTGGGTAAAGAAAAACACATTTATTTGAACCAAAGTGATATAAATCCCATTTGATTCCCAGTCAGAAAAGTTGGGACAGTGTGAAAAAAACAATAAATAAATGAATCAAAGATTTTTAGTACGATTCACATATATGTTTGTCTCTTTTTTTAACATACATCATCCTTTAAATCTGGCTAATCGGGCGTATCTGGCTATTCCCGCCGTGGTTACTAAGGTGGGACATGGGTTTAATGATACACGCTGTGTTTGTTGGTGGAAACATTCAGTTTCGATCTTTTCATTTAAATAAGATAAATGTTAAATACCCCCAGACTTGTCCTCAGACATCTCTCCTCTGGGATGAGCTCACCTTACTGTTGCTACAGGAAGAGCCTTCGCAGCAATGTCTTCTGGGATACATGCTTCCTCCTGACATTCTTTAATCAAAGTGTGTTTAATACCAACGCCAGCAGCCAGACCTCCTGCCGCCTGTCAGAAAAAATACAGCACAGTGACTCGTTTATGCAGGATGAGCTTGTGTTGTTATTTAGGACAGAGTTGATTACAGCGTGTGCTCACAATGTTGTCCAGCAGTCCAGGATATGTCTGCTTAGTCTTGGAGCGTCGAGCCACCCACATGCTGACTTCCCCGGTGTCACTCACTGTGTAGCCATTTATATGAACTCCATACCGCTTTACTCCAAAGAGACCTGCAGCACAGGCGGTTCAGATGAGACAACATGTCTGACACCACCGCCGTCAGCAAACACTTACAGGTAGCTGCTCTTTCCATCCACATCAGAGGAGGCACAGAGAATCTGGGCATCACGCTGTACCGCTGAAAGCAAAGTAACATGCATGGACACTGTACTTTTATTTTCTACGATCCAGGTTTACCTTACAGATAAGGTGCCAGACTTATAAAAGATCAGCAAGAAGAAATCATTTTGATTCACATCCAAATCAAGTTAAAGGATGAAAAAGTTATTTTCATTTGAGGAAAAAAAAAATTTAAATAAAATATTAATTATTTAAATATTTTTCTTAATCTGTTTAAACACCTATCAGAAGATGACTAAGCCCATTTCATGAAGCTGCTTAGATATTATGTTTTTCTTTCCAAAGATTGGAACTAATTTGAAGAATTTGCTTCAGTGTTTAAGTGACTGCTCCAAATCTCAGTGAACATTTTTCTATATGGAGTCTTCTCAACAAATGTAAAGTAAAACAGTTTTCTGTATCAGGACTTAATAAAAATAATCATCTGATCCTTACTTTGTGTTAAAATGAGGTAAATACAGCCTCATTACACCGTGTTTCTTATAAATCAGACTCTCCAGGCCTTAGTTAGCATGTTAAACGTGTTAAAAAGAACAAACACAGCATATCATACCTCATACCAACTATGAAACAAGGTGATGGAGAGATTATAATCTGGGGCCAGATTCATAAAGCTGCTTAGCATAAAGCAAAGTTTGGGATTCAAATAAACAATCTCCCATCCTGCTGTTGGGATAGTCTGCAAGTAGCCCCACTTACTGAGCTTAGCTCCCTGTAACTGTGACAAGTTCCTCACCTCATCCCTCCAATGTTTAAGACAGGTCAGAGAGTCCTCCTGTCTCAAAGCTTGGAGGACAGCATCCACAGCCTCGGATCTTTTTTGGTACGAATCCAGACTGGTGCAGAGACTCACAGCGCCCCCCTGTGGTGGACTGAACACCTGCGGGTATCGCGACAACACAGAAGCTACTTGAGGAGGAATCCAGCCGACCTGAGCTCCGTCTATCTCAAACCTGTAGCAGCTGGCCCTACAGGAGCCTGTGGGAACAAGATGGACTCTTTACAACTGCATTGTTGCTGTGAAAGGCGTGTTTCCTGTCACTCAGCGCTGCTCAGCTACCTGCTAAATAAAAGTTATTCATTCTGTGGAGGAGATGAAGGACTTTTTCTGACCAGAGACTGGAAGCCATGTTTAATTTTCACCGAAAAGCACCACAGCACACCTTTTCAGTCCAAGTGGTTGAACGAGTTAACTTCCATTAACACTGAACTAGCAACATCACCGTGGAGCCATCACAGACTAAATGCGCATGCGCCGTTTTTTCCCTTATATTGCTAAACTTTATTGACACATTTGAACGTGTACAGTGGAAACCAAAGTCAGCATCTTCGTTTGTTAAAGATTAAATTGCCTTTTGCTTTTCCACTTGCTTTTGTTTGTTATATATTTACTTGTGTATTTACGCATACTGAAACCTCCTTTGTGAAATAAAGAGACATAATGTATTAAATCAACAAAAAATGTATTAAATCTAAACTGTTTAAGTATTTAAAACTATGTTTGTTATTTTGTAATTTTTTTCCTTTGTGTCCTGTATTTACGTTCATGAATATTAAATGTAATGCACTGTTTATTGAAAAAAGCTAAGCGAAACTGCAAATTGCATTAATTCTCTTCATTTTCGTGATTTTCCTCTATTAAAGCTGTGTTCACACAACCTCAGAATTTAAAATGTTAAATTGAAATTACATTAATTTATCATAACGTGTTTGTTTAACACAGTGGAAGAAACCATTGTGTTCTCAATGTTTATATTTAAATATGTTATTAGAAAAAAGCTAATTATTTTATATAGAAAATTGTGATCAAATGGTCATTGAGTTACCAGCTTAAAAATGACCTTTATTTGCACTGTCTTAAAGTTTTCCTCAGTGTGCGTTTATCTTACTAAATGACAGTCTTTGTTCTCTTTGTATAAATTAGGTTATTATTTTTACAGATGGAACAAATGGTCCAAAAACAGACACAACTGGTTTCTCAGTGACAGTCCTTTATTACCTATAGATATCACCTTATCAGCGGGAATGAGGGCAGACAAGTTGGCATTCAAATTGGATAACCTAACCTAATGGTGATGGGATCAGCAAAGCAAACGTGAACGCTTTAATCAAAAACTATATTTAGAAAGTCTGGCAATACAACTGAGATGAGAAAACACGGGGTAGATGTTTTTATTAAAGTCAGGGGAAGGTGTGCACGATGAGACCAGCAGGGGGAAACACAGATCATTACATGGCTCAGACTTGGACACACTGGTTTAAATAAACATTTAAATAAATTGGAAAACACCCAACTGGTTTGTGTGGTCATACTGTGTGTATGTCCAAAGACTGCAGCAGACAGAATTAAATTAAAGGAAGGATTAAGGAAAGCAGGCAACACAAAGTTTCATATGGCAACCATATTAAAAGGGAAACCATGGAAATTTTTTAGCATGTTACTTACTGGAAACCAGTTTAATAAACAGAATATAGTTGGGTTATTACACTGTTGCAAATGGAAATGGATGGTTCTGTCCTGTTACTGATACTCAGTCATTTTACTAATAAAATGAGAAGCAGGACTGAAAGTAACAGGACTGAGTTTTTAGCATAGAGTTTACAAAAACATGAAATATAACCTCATGGCATCCTTGCTAACAGCATGAGGAGATGAAGCACAATCTAGAGATTCACCAAAAATGTCTTTTTAAAAAAGTAATAACTGATAACTCATGCATGATTTAAGTAACAGGACAGTTTGACCTCTTTGATAAAATTTTAACTATGACCAAATATACAAGAATGAATCAGCGAGCTTAGTTTTGGTATTTATGACCTTCAGAAGATTAAACTGATGCTGCTTCTTGTTGTGCATGTGACATGTGGAATGCTCCAGGTGAATCAGGAGGCGTGTTAGGGTAACAGGACTGAGTAAAAGCCCAGGGCATGATTAAAATGTGAAAAAAAGATTCTAACAAACATATTTTATGTTATAAGGTTAGTCTTAGATTAGTCTCAGTGAGTTTGTTTTTTTTTTTTTTTTTGCTGAGGCAATCTGCAAAAGGCAGAACTGAACAGGATTCAGTTTACTGCTGGGTCTTTTCTTAACCAAACACAAGTTTGCTCTTGAATTGGTCTTTTCTTTAACAAACAAAGATGTGTCATCTCTATATCCAACAATGCTTAACTAAAATAAGTGATGTCATAGAAAAACTGACAAAGAAAGAATCAGTAGAATGAAGTAGAATCAGTAGACCATGTTATTGTACGATGCATCAAATACACCAGACCAAGGCAAAAACTTGATGATGATGATGATGAGTTTATTCAGATTCAGATGCATTACAAACAAAACAAACAAAATATAATCTTTTGCTTGT
>JBAMHV010000014.1:24950874-24964068 GCA_037177535.1 Pseudomugil gertrudae
ATATATACATATACATATATATATATATATATGTATATGTATATATATATGTATATACATAAAATATACAGAAATATAAGTCTCAAGGTAATATGCAGTATTATATGAGTGAGTTTTATTTTATATTATTTATTATACAAGTTTTTTTTAACCCCTCAATAATGTAGCACTTTGAGATTTCTTTTAAATATAAAGAGCACAATAAATAAAATGTATTATTATAATTATATGAAGATTATAGCTGCAAGATGCTATTTGTAGCCTGAATACTGAGGATTGCTCTAAAACTGGTTTACACTTTGTCCTCATAGTAAAAACTAAATCGTCTGATGTTATTGATATGATTGTCATGACTTCTGTTCTGAGAAAAGTGTTGTGCTAAGCAGGCTAGCATCAAAAGTATTTGAGTCAAATCGTTTCAGTCTGCAGTTTGTTTGGATTCTTCTGGTCTACGTGACTATAGGAGTAAATTACAGCTCACGGTGCAGTAAAAACTATAAGCAAGATTGTTTTTTTTTATAAAAGCCGACAATAACGTGCAAGCGAAGCTTATTTTAGATTGAGCTAATGTTTTAGTTTCATCCACATGGATGTCTTGTTAATCTACATGATGAAGATGACAGAAACAGCTGCTTGTTGCTTGTAGCAGCAATGCTGTAAAATGATGTTTAGGTTGTTTATGTGCAGGAGTGTGATGACCCGGAGTCTCAGAGCTTCATTTTAAAGATGAAATTGGTGTAATTGATGCTCTGTCTGTTGTTGCAACATTAGCAGAAAATGTGATTTTAACTGGAAGATTTTAAAAGAGGCAAAAAAGGAAGCGATCTCTGAAGCAAGCCTATTATCTTTTACTTTTTTAAAAGGGGAATTCTGTCTGTCAGCATTGCTCCAGGATTTCTTTAACTCAAATTTAACACCGTTTACGTTTAAGTGCTCCCTTATAAACTTGAGTAAACAGGAAAACATCTACGTCATTGTTTCTTCATTATAAAGTTGCAGTTAGTGACGCATCTCTGTTTTCAGTTCTTCACCTGCTGTACACAAACTCTCCTCAAGGTGGCGATCTTTCATCACACATGCTGGTCACTGACCACGTCCAGGCCTCCTACAAACCTCCTATCACCTTTCATTTCACAGGAAAATCATGGACTCGGGTGAGCTGGACTTCTATCAGCACTCTAAGGTTTGCTCCAACACTTGCCGCAGCACCAAGATCGACCTGGTTGGAACCAAAGTGTCCATCAGCAGCGATCAGCCTGCAGAGCTCATTTCTGCTGCCACCTCTTCAGCTGATTGTAAGTTCCTCAGCCTCATTGCTTCGGTTCTGGGCTCGTTGCGATTGCAGTACTGGCTCGGTTACAGATCACATCAGGTAGATGAAGCGGATAAAGACCCTGTGATAGAGAACAATCACATAAATGATAATAGAAATGAATTCTATAATAATAAAACCTGGTGATGATGCAGATTATGTCTGACTGTTTCTGCTGTAGTGAACGGAGCGGCTGCCTTGTTTCCAGATGTGTTGGAGGAACCGTCCGAGTGGGTCACAGCAATCGGAGGTGATCAGCTGCCCTCATATGCAACCTTACACAAGCACTCATTGAATGATTTGGCTGCTGTACAGCATGGGTGATGTGTTTGATGTGTGTGTGTAGAGGACTCTGTGGTGTTCTGGCGTGCAGTGAAAGAGGCAGGGTTGCTGGAAGAGGTGGTGGAAGACTTCCAGAAGGAGCTGCAGGAGGTGTTGAAGGGTCTGCAGGAGAGAGTGGGTGATCCTCCGCTGCAGGTCAAAGGTGAGAACCACACACAGGTGCTTCCTGATCCACCTGCAAACTGATCAGTAAAATAATAATAACATTATTTATGTGGCTCTATAGATTTAAGTGACTTGCATAAAAGTAAATGTAATATTGTGTAACGAGATAGTACATGTTGTTATACATCGTGGCAGTCTGCATCGGAGCAGGGCACATGCTCTGGGGCAGTCTGCAGTAGGGTGGTCTACCCCACCGCGTTCCTCTGAGCGTCATGTATGCTTCGTTTTTCAGATGCTGTTTTACTCAACAACATAGTACAGAACTTTGGGATGCTGGACCTGGTGAAGAAGGCTTTGGCCAGTCATAAGTTCCAGATGGATCGCTACAGAGAGCAGTACACTCGCAGCTTAGCCGGTCAGTATGAGGATCTCTGGTCTTAACCCATAAGAACCCAGGGTGATGCATATGGTACAGTTTCAGTTACAGAGCATCAATATTTGGTAAAATCCCATCGAGCACGTCTCATTGTTATCATCTGCATCTTAATGGACACCAGAAAGCAGAAAATTACATTAAACAATGTGGTAAATATCCTTTAAAAGATGGTACTGTTGTTTTAGAGTTTGTGTTCGTCACAAATAAAGACTTCATATTAAAAATGTACTTTCATAGTATTTTGATGGGTTGTATCTTTTAATGGTTAAAGTAGAGGTTAGTTTAAATGGTCTTCTCTGGGACTTCCTGCTGATTTGTTTACTCCGTCTGCAGCTCTGGAGCAGCAGTGTGACGAACACAGGAGGCGAGCCAAAGAGCTGAAGAGTAAATCGCAGCACCTCAACAACGTTTTGATGACTCTCACTCCGGTTCCTTCACCCCAGACCCCCAAACGTCCCCGACTGACCCGTGCCATTTCCGGGCCGGCCACGGTCAGCACGACTCCCACGCAGATCTCACTTCCTCTGAACCAGCTGAGCAGCCTGCCGCTGGGGAAAGTGCTGACGGTGGCAGGAGGCCAGGCAGGCGGGTACACACTTCTGACGTCTCCACTCTCTGGGTCCGAGCTAGCGGCCGACACCTCCAACCTGACCGTGCTGTCCACGGCAGCAGGCCAGGAGGTCACGACAGGGTCAAGCAGCTCTGCATCCTCCCCGGCTTTTGTTAAGGTAGTCGGCCCCCAGTTCCAGCTGGTGACGCTGCCGCTGACCACATCACAGACCACCACCGTCCAGCAGCAGGTCAGCGGCATCAGTGTGGTGGGTGCCGTACCAACTGCCACGGATGATGCTCAAGAGGGAGGCCAGACTGATGGTGATGAAGAAGGTCAGCCAGAGCAGGTTACAAGGGAGGAGGGGGAAGAGCAGGCCGAGCAGCAGTGAGACGACAGGCAGCTGGCGTGTCCCAGTCCTCCAGCAGCTGGCTGGCTTTTCACTGAACTGGAATTCATTTGCATCTGATTTTTACACATTTCACTCATCGAAGCTCTTAGATGTAGCTGTGGCTCCAATTTCAACACAAGTGTTTTCAGGTGTGAGCAGTGTTCAGATGATTGTTCTGTAAATATGTTGGTAACTGATTGTTTTGTACTGGAGTGTTGGAGCATTGCCTGGTTTTTCTATTAAATGCTCAGTTTTTAGGAAAAGCTTTGCAAAGAAACTCACCTGCAGTGATCTGTCTGGTAAGGAGCCAAAAAATGTGACCAATGTTTACACCGGGGTCCTTAATGAGCCTGGATACAGTTAAAAGTAGAAGAAAAGTCCAGTAAAAGTAATCGCACCAGTGTCTCAACACCTTCCAAATGCAGCAGGGTTCAGTAAGGTGCAGAGGGCATCACGCGGCTGGACCTCATGGAGAGGGGTCCAGCTCTGCCTGAACCATAAAAAACATCCATTTTCTACCGCTTCTCCCTGAACGGGGTCGCGGGGGGGCTGGAGCCAATCCCAGCTGACATCAGGTGAGAGGCGGGGTACACCTGGACAGGTCACCAGTCCATCACAGGACCAACACACACAGACAAACAACCATGCACACACACACACACACTCCTATGGACAATTTAGTCTCCAATCAGCCTATCCCCAACGTGCATGTGTTTGGACTGTGGGAGGAAGCCTCCTTGCTGTGAGGCCACAGAGCTAACCCCCTGCTTCACCGTGAAGCCCCATAAATAACATATTTTACTATTTTTCTAATGCTTTCATTAGTACAGGCTACTTGTCTGTGCTCATTAAGGCAGGTGTGTTAAATCTGCCTACTGGAACAATAACTTTCAATAAACTATATTTAGCTAAAGGGAGGATAAAAACAGTCTCGTACTGCTTGGAACAGTTTGAAGCATCCGACCTCCAGTCTCATGGGGACTAAAACTTTTCCTTTATTACGGCAGAAGTGTTTCTTGACTTTGTTCCTGTTTATCCATCTTGTGAAATGGCTAAAATCGATGTGCTGCTCCAGGATATAGGAGGGTTTTTTTCAGTGGAACCTGCTCATTATTTTTAATGATTGTTAAAGCAATTTAATTTATCAGCCAACTCAGTATTTGGTCTTTTTTCTCTTTCTATACAAGATCTGACTGTTTACAGGTTATTTTTTCCCCATGTTCATGCCGTAGCAACTTTTAATCAACTAAATGAAACTTCTGTGTTGCTCGTGTTGTCAACGTGAAGTAAGATGGATACTGATGTACCCTCAAGCTTCTTTTTCAGCTTCAGTGTGGAAATCTTGACTAACAGTTGATGTGTTGCTATTGAATAGACTAAATGAAACATAAATATGATACGGTTTTCCTGCATTATCCTAAAACTAATCTAGTTTAGCATAGAGCTAGATTAATACTGCTATGTAGCAGTAACTTTACATAACCTGCAGAGGCCAAAACCATATTTTTAAAGGACAGCTGATTAGGAAGCTGCTTTACTTCATACTAGTGGAGTGATGCTGCTGATTCATGTGTTTTAGGAAAGATTTCTGTCCTTCAGTGTGCTAAACAGTATACAGGTATCAGAGACACTGTCACCAGGAAAAGCAGCTACTGATTGTCCTAAAAGTTGCAGGAAATTACAAAGTGATATGTGAGTTGTTTTCCAGATACATCCAGACTACAACATGAAGACACTACAGCTGGATGAGCGTGTTTGGATTCCTGGTTTTCATTTTTTCAGGTTTTTATTAGCTGGAAGTTACATCAATATGTTTTCACACAAGACTGAAAACTACAGCTGGATCTTTGCAAATAGTAAAGGATTATTTATGTCAGGGTTTAATGAGAAGGAGCTGATTTGAGCTGCAGGAAGTGATGCTACAGCTTAATCTCTTGTCACCAGTTTGTCACCAGGTGGCGACAAAACCTCACAAATGATTCAGATGTTTAAAAAAATCTCCAGAAAACTGTTTAAATGTAGTCAAAGTAATTTTATTTGTAAAACATTTTGGTTTTATTAATTGAAACTAAATCCCTACATAATTTACATGTTGTAGAACAAAAGAAAAGAGGTTTTTTAATCCTGGTTTGGCTTCAGGTGCATGTTTATTTTTCCCGTTTTAAAAAGGTTTTAGAATAAAACTCAGTTACAAAACATAAACATTATTTATGCCACTATAAGGCGTCCGTATTGTCTTCATTTAGCCAGTGCCAGAAAAGCCACCAGTTAGAGAGAAAATCCCATGAAGTTGAACTGGGAAGAAGCGCGTGTCGCCGCGCGCGCCCCCAGTAACCTGAATGAGTCAGTCCCAACCTCACGTGCGCTCTGACTGCTGAACAAACCGGAAAGTGATTTTATTCTGTCTTATTAAACAAGCATTATTTATTGAATGACAGACGATGAGGCAAATATCACATGTATGACGTTTACACAGAAGGCAACCCAGAATAAGCAGGCATATGATACGTTTTCAATCAATTTGGACATTTCAGGTCAACCTGCGCAAGTTCCGTGTAGTTTTTCTTCCTCAGCAGGGTTCATCTATAGGCTCAAGTCATCGTAGGAGTAAAAGGGCTCCTCCACTGAGCGGACAGAGATTTTGAAGTGGCGGCGCAGAAAGCCTCCGTAGCGCTTGTCCCATTTTAGGTTGTTCAACTTTGGCCGGACCCTGCGCATGAAGCCCCCGTAGCGCTTCTGCAGCTCCTCGGGCTCTTGGCTCTCCTGCTCCGTGGAGCTACTCCTCTTTACTTTGGGGCCGAATTTGCGTAAAAAGCCGCCGTAACGTTTCACATAATTGTGGAGGATCTGCTCCTCAGCGGCGTCCTGAGGAGCGTCTGCGTCTCGCACCTCCAGCCGCTTCAACAGCTCCTCGTATTTCATGGGCACCGCTCCGGCTTTCAAAATGTAGTTGTCGCGCCACGGAGAGGCCGTGAAGATTTTGTTCTTGTTCTTGTCGATTCTTTTGATGAAGCCTCCGTAGCGTTTGACCAGGTCGGCCTGATGCGTCTCCTCCGCCTCCGCCGCTTCGGCCTCGGTGAAGTCCGCCAGCCGCGGAGTCTGGCTGCAGCTCTCCAGCTCACACTCCGCACTGCACGACTGCACAACACAAACACACAAACAAGAGCGTGACCTGAAATCTGCTGTCTGTGGAAGAGGCAGGGTATTTCTCTGCTTACATTCACACTTTAGGAGCTTTTGCTTTGAGGCCAGGGAGAAAGAATCAACCCTGAATGTTCAACTAACACCTCCTCCTCCTCCTACACCTCCTCTGTGTGCTATTTTATTCCCTTTAACTTTTCAGACTTGGATAAACTAAGTTATAATAATAATAGACTAAGTTGGAAATTGACCCCCCGCATTGAAAGTCCAGTAAAACACTCAAACAGCCACTTTGTCCCTTTCCAACCCTGCGCGTAAAGTTTCTCTTACCAAGCTGCTGAAGGCGGCGTCGGGGTGAAGCATTTGTTGGGCACATTTTTGACACTGTGACGAACAATCTGCATGGATGGAGGACGGCAAGCTCAGCATCAGCACCAGGACATACCACTCCATTCTTCACCACAATCCCGACACACATAAAAAAGACAGAATAAAGGGTTTAAAACTCAATTTAACAAAAAGGAAGAAAAAAACCCAATCCTGCTCAGTTGTAGTTTTTACACACAAATTCATTAAACACATTCTCCTTTTAGCGGATGGAAATCACCTATCATGGAAAAGTCCTAATCAATCATGTTTAAATAATTATGAATTAAAACGGAAACATTTGCGCGCGCGCCGCTGTGATGCTGTCCCCACGAGTCTTCTTTTAAACACATAACTACACATCTAAACGTCTTTTAAATGAAACTTTCAGCTTTGTATTAAGACATAAAGCGCAGCAGTGGTACCTTAGGAGTTGGACAGATATACTTCCAGCCGACTTGCAGAAGCGCATTTACCAACTCGCTGTCCTCCGTCCAACACTTGCTGCTCCTCTTTTTTTTTTTTATCACAGGAGTGTTGGCTGTGTCATCAGAGCAGCTTCCATTAACGGACCAATAGGAGGGAAAAGAAGTGCAGAAACAATCCCACCGCCTCCTGCTTCAGGAGTTTTTAACAACGCCCACACATGGAAGCTGCAGCGCATTCATCCCATCAGCGCATCATCATCATCACTCCATCTCTGGGGTGTCCGGATCAAACCCGAGGCTGTAAATCACACCGAAGCTCTCTCTGTTTCAGGCCAGACAGGGAGAACGTAAAGCTTATCTAAAAGAGCATTTGATGTGATCATGCAGCACCAGAGGCTGAGCGGATGAAACGGCGCGAGACGAAGCAAAGCGCGGCGCTGGATGAGGCCGCTGTCGTGTTGATGCATCACTCTTTGGAGAAGCTTGATCTCCATGCCCATCATCCATCAAACTAACAGCCATATGAGAAATTCTCCTGAAACTAAACACACCTTTGAAACAATGATCTTCCCTGTTAGATGCGGCCCTGAAACAGGAAATGCTCAGTGTGTTTCTGCGTAATGTGGATATAACTGCGACCTTATGGCACCCTGGATCATCTCTCTGTTCAGGCTTCTGGTATTAAAAATAACCAAACGATAAAGGTATAAAACATTGGCTTGAGAATGTAGCTAATCGTGTTATTTCCTTAAATTTGAACAAGGAGATTATTTAGTGACTCAACAGTTAATAGTATAATTTCCGACTTGTAAAATATTGATCGATAATTGGTCGGAGTGATTTGAAAGACGTGGTGTCTCATTTAAAGGTGCATGACTGATGGCTGGTACGTGGCAACAGAAAATAGCATCTTCTAACACATTTGTGTCATTTTTCCTTTTCACTTCCTTTGCTCTCCTCTGAACTATGTTAAGTATTAAGATGGCAACAAAATTATTAAGACAAAATAGAAAATCGTGTTTAGGTTTTCCTCCTTTAAAGTGCATTATATACAAAGACTAAAAACATATATCATAAATAATACAAATGGTTAATGAAATAAAACTAAACTATAAGCTTAAAACATGGTGGCGCAGTGGTTAGCGCTGTGGCCCCACAGCAAGAAGATCACTGGTTTGAGCCCAGACTGGGGAGGCTTATCTAGTGACCTGTGTGGAGTTTGCATGTATGTGTGGGTTCTCTGGCTTCCTCCCACCCACAACACATGCATGTTAGGTTAATATCTGTGGTTAAAATGACTGTTTATTATGTGTTGGATAAAAGCGTCACATGGCTGTAGAATAAAAATTCTTATTTCTTCACATTGAAATGAAAACTGGGATCCAGGAGCAAACTAGTCACAGTTTTTTTTTTTGTTGCTGCAATTGGTGTAAGAAAGGTTTTAAGGTTTGGTCAGTTTATGTCAAAATTAAACAAATGGACAAGAACATTCTAGATCAGGGGTGCCCAAACTTTTTGCCTCCAAGGGGCCAAACTGAAAATGAGCCAGTGAGCCAGGGGCCAAACATTGCAGCTTTAAAGTCTCTTGTTTGTACGCCACTTCCTGTGGTTCTCCATGCGGATGTGTTGAGTCCGAGAGGCTGCATGTGCAAAGGCTCATGGGGGATCTTTCCAAGTTAATAAAACTATTTACAAGTGAGGAAAATATTGACTTTAATATAAAATAAGCTGCACAAATGGATTAAACTTGATATTAATGAGTGAGTGAGCTGTTTATACCCATACAACCCTTGATATAGAGACTTAATGGACATCCATTCATTTTCTACCGCTTTTCCCTGAACAGGGTCGCGGCGGGGCTGGGGCCAATCCCAGCTCACAACGGCCAAGGGGCGGGGTACACCCTGGACAGGTTGCCAGTCTATCACAGGTAACACAAGTAAGAGATATTATTATCATCTGTCATTAAGTTCTGAAATGTCTTTTCATCAAGATCTTTAGGTTTCTAAATATGAACATGTACTGGCGGTAATGATGGGAATTCTGGCTCTTATAGAGACTTGTTCTTTTGGCTTGGTTCCCTAGAAATGAGTCGACTCTTTTGGCTTCCAAATGGCTCCGCAGATTTTCTTTTCATGCTTTAAATACATTTATTCCCAAATAAAGTGGTAAATGAATTACAAATACAAAAACAAAATACTATAATATTTATAGTGCTTTATTAATTTAAATGCCCACATATACTGACACATAATAAACTGTTTAATGTAAACTCCAAGAACGATAACGTAAAATACATTTTTGTATTAAACTATTTAGCTACAGTAAAGCAACACAAAAATAAAACCACATAAAAACTGAAGAAAATGGGTAAAAACAAAAATTAAGGTTGATGGTCTTTTAAGAAAGATTGGCATTAAAAAACAGCAGTTTTGAGGGTTTGATTTATCTCTCTTTTCTGTTTTATATACCTGTGCAGGTTGTTTGTGGAACCTGCCTCATATGAAACTTTCATTTAGCAATGGCTTCACTCTGCCCTCCAACTATCACTTATATTAAAATGTGTCGCTCATTTTCCTCACCTTTCCTGCGTGTTTAAGGGTCTCTGACCAGCAGCAATACTCTCTGAGGCATCTGTCTCTCTTTCTCTGCTGCTCCTCACTGCCATACCTCCTCCTCCCCTTCCTGCTCGGTGCAGACACACACGCACTGACACACATGTTCACAAATCACGCGGGAAACAACTCGGTTTTCATCAGATCGGCTCCCAATGATTGTTCACTTCAAAGAGCCGGCTCGTAGACTCGGTTACGGCCCCGCTTTTTGCACCCCTGTTCTAGATGAAGGACACACACCGCTTATCCTGAATGAAGAGTATGTCTGATGGGAATATTGTAAATGTTGTGGTGACTGGATTTAGTCATATTGCCATTGAAATATGATTGTTGCTGTAACAGAAACTCACCTGTTTCCAGCTGTTTCTCACCCGGTTCCAGATGTTGTTCACCTGAGCTCACCTGTTTTCCAGCCTTACCTGAGCTCAACTTACAGTCATTGTGTATATGTATAATGAGTGGTTGGTAAAAGTTAATTGTAAGACACATTACAAATGTAGGCTTTGTCAGACCTGAATGGCTTAAAATTCCATTTATTGATCAGTTGGAAATACACCTGACAGACTGCTGCATCCAAAGCGTGCAGGGGCCTGATTAAAGTTTGCTTACACACAAAACAGGGGTGAAAATTGCGTAAATACCTTACCTTAGTAAAGTTAGGGAATTTATGAAAATAAACTTGGCAGAGGAATATTCGTACCAACTTTGGACCTTGGGTAGTAATATTTTGGAGTGGGAGATCTGGTGGCACAGCTGATAGGATATTTAAGCCACATCAAACCTATATGAGCCAGTTGTTTGACCTGTGATTCTCCTTGTTGCTGTTATGAGGTGCTGTATTGTTACCTGTTCATTTATGTAAGGGGAGGACATACTTGGGTCATATGTAACGGGGGTATCCCTGAAAACCCAGGAAATCAGCCACACACAGACAATATGAAGGTCAAAAGGACAACGGGGGAGTTCAGGAGAGGCCCAGGGTGCAGTCTGACACCATAATAATGATCAAGACCATGAGCTGGAAGGAGGTGGAGACTGTGGACTCTTACAAACACCTTGGGCTGTGGCTGAATAATGAACTGGATTGGACAACACATACCAGTCACCTGTATGGGAAGACACAAAGCAGGCTGTATTTCCTAAGAAGACTGTCATCTTTCAACCTCTGCAACAAACAGCAGCCAACCGTCTGCACACCGTCATCAGCAGCCAGAGGAGCTGCTCTGTGACAGACTGTTCCTGCACAGGTGTAGGACCAACAGGAACTCCTTTGTCCACTACTCCATCACTCTCTATGTCCTCACTCTGGGAGAGGAGGACATAGAGGACAGAAAGAGAGGACTGGTATGTACTAGTAATGTTCAATAACTTACCCAGACTGCAGTAACTACCACAGAGCAATCATTTTAACATAGCACATATATAGTTGCTCTATTTGTCTTTTTTATTGTATTCATATCTTATTTTATTCATAACATCATAGTATTTTCATTTATAAGTGGCTGGAAATCTAATTCGCCTCATCCCAAAGGGATCAATACAGTTAGTAAGTCTAATGATACATGTATTACAGGGCTGCATGGGGTTTAGCACTGCTGCCTCTTGTGTGGTGCTTCTATGTTTCTACGGTGCCTCTGAGGTACTCCAGGTTCCAAAATTACACATACTACTATACTATAACCCTGGCAGATGCTTTTATCCAAAGTGACTGATAAGCAGTCATTTTAACCATGCATGTCCTGTGGGTGAGAGGAAGCCAGAGTACCCGGAGTGAACCCATACATGTAGAGAACATGCAAACTCCACACAGAAAGGCCACTGGAGAACCCTCCCCAGCCTGGGCTCAAACCAGTGATTTTCTTGCTGTGGGGCCACAGCGCTAACCACTGCGCCACCATGCTAATAGACTTCACAGAAGCAACCGCACCTCGGCGTTGTCCATTAATTTCTGATTATCTGATTCTGATCTGCTGGTAGCACTGGTTCCCAGTCCTCTCATCTCACAGCTGCAATCCATTTGTCTCGCTGCGCGACATCGGGAATCTGTAGAACGACGGGCCGTTCTTCCTGCTTATTAGGCTGCTACACCCGAATGCAAAGCATGAAATCACCATTTTGACCAGGAAGAATACCCCACACACTACAATCTGTCCTATTTTAACTGGTCTGAGACTGGACTGGGCGAGCTGGATGGAAAACATAAGTCAGGTGACTCAGTGACATCGGCTGCACGTCTTTATTCCCTCATGGTTTCTGTTATTTGCTGGTTCATTAGTTGTTGTTTGCTCCTGGTTGTCTGCTCGTTGTGACTCGGCATTTCCTGCTGCCTCCTGCCAGTTTCTGCCTGCCTTTGGGTCCACACCATCTCCTGATTGCGACACTGAAAGTCCATTTTTTTTATCGGATGATATTTTCTTTATGACAGTGTGCTGTGACAGTGATGTAACACTCAGTTGCTCTTGAGGTCCAGCCATCTTTTCCTGCAGCAACTAAGTGCATTGCTCAAACCTCAAACCAAATATTGAACGTTTTCAGACATGGAGGGCAACACTTCAGTTGTAAGAGCATGCTGTAGCATGGCCATAGCTCAAAAACTGATTAAATGTTTAAATCCAGAATTGTAAGGCTGCAGGTCTGCTGCTATAAATAACCCTACAGCATCATCTATATCGTTTGAACGTGTGGAGTTTGTGCAAGGTTATTGCAAATGAGGATGAATAGTTGTGACCAGTAATGGTGCTTTCCTGGTTGTCAAATGTAAATATTTGGGGAGAAGGTGAACGCAGCCATGTTCGTAGTATTTCTTGTGGCCGAATATGGTACACACACATAGCTTCTTACACACTCGACAGCGTTGCATTGTTGACATAGCTCACTGGGAGCACTAAATATTTCCATACTGGTGATTTCAGAGAAACAGGAGCAGCTTCAAGCTTTAGTGCCCCGTCGTCTTTATCTGCGCTTACCACAGTGTTGGCCAACAAGTGGTGTCGGCTACAATATACTGCATCGTCATGCTGGTGCTCCTTTGCACACCTCCCTAATGCAGGGAGGTGTTTTATACAAGAAAATAGACAATCTGAGGGGGAAAAAGTTTTGTAAGGAAAATTTATGTATTTGATAGTAATTCTTTTCACTGATAGCAAAAAATATTTCTAAAATAGGTTCTGAGATAATAATCTGTAGTATTCTGTCATTAAATATATTAAAATGTGATATTTAAAAATGTATCTTTTATAAAAAAACCTCAAAACTTATTTTTTTCCTCTTGAATCTTTATTTTCTTTGCTGTCAGAGTAAAACTTTTACTTTAAATACAAATGAATGAAAAATAAAAAATACTTTATTGATCCTAGAGGGAAATTCAAATATAGTTTATTTTCTCCAATTTTTTGTTCTCTTTCTCAAAACCTAAGTTTTTGCTTTTGCTATCTGTTACGGTGGGGTAATGGAGGAAGATGCTGGAACCAAGCAGGATGAAGACGGCAGATGAGGTGAAGTGATGAGG
>JBAMHV010000014.1:24975313-24987812 GCA_037177535.1 Pseudomugil gertrudae
CTGCTGAAGAATACCCGGATCTCCCTTCTCCAGCTCCTGCCAGCTCCACACTGCCTGCCTGCCTGCCACTCACACAGCCAGCTGAGGAACACCTGGATCTCTCTTCTCCAGCTCCTGCCAGCTCCACACTGTCCTGCCTGCCACTCTCACTGCCTGATAAGGAACTCTATTAAATTCTGCTCGTTATAATTCAGTCTTGCCTTTTTCTGGTCTGGCGTCTGCATTCTGGGGTTCAGTAAACATTCCAGCCTGACTAGCCGTAACAAAGAAGAGTAAAGTCGTGGCAGCTAAGTGGCTGCTGCCTCTGAGACCCAGACTTTGGCCTGGATGAACCTTATTTTATTTAAGCCACATTTATTAGTCTGACCAATTCAAAAGCGATTTGGTAAAAATCCTTCTGAAGCAACTTTCCCAGCTTGTCTCATGGAAGAAGATTTTTTTCTCTTTGTATTGCAGAAAAATTACATGTGACCCAATAATCACAAGAGTGTTGTGTACACATTTTTGTATACGCATTTAAATTCTAAGAGTGTTGTTTATTTCCTCATTCTTTATATGTAATGTATAGCAATGTCAAAGACAAACGTAGGAGACATCCATCAGAAATGAAAGATTATCTCATGTGGTCTAACCTCTGAGACTTTTTTTTACCTCCTATCAATTACCTCACTACGGAGGAAAAAGATGCCTTTTATGAAAAGCTCTCAATATCTCTATCCATGTCGTTTTACCTCAGTGGTACTGGCCTTCAAGTTGCCGTGGTAACGCTGGTTTTCTGACTCAGAAGCTGAAGTGAATGTCCCTGAAACTTGTGAAAGATATTTATCCAGGAGCAGAACAGGGAAAAATAATACAGCCAGAACTCGACTCCAACACAAAACCTCTGCAGGCAAGGTCAAAACCACACACACACACACAGACACACCTACACAAACTGGAACATGCACATCTACCTCCACTTTGTCACAATGTCTAAGCCTTCACGCACATGTTGGCACTGATTTTGATTCTCCTTTAGGCCACATATTTAGGACGCAACATAAAACATAAAAACAGACACAAACAACACACTCAGGTCTATTTTCATGAGAAGCATAACTATTCCTCATCAGCAGGGTAGAAACTAGACTTCCTGTTGTGGATGAAGCTTTAATGGGTATTGCGGATGATTCAAATCAGCCATTAATTTTATGGCAATGTGCTGGCTCATCAGCAGGTGGAAAGCCAAACATGGTAAACACATAATTGGATATTCCAGCTGAACCAGCAGAGGTCAGTAGAGCATCTTTTTCAGGTTTTCATATTCTCATTTCCTCTGTCTCAATACAGTTAAATGTATTCTTGCACATTACATGATGAAAAGTGTAAACTAGTTCCAAAATATCACACTTTTAGGAAGACTGGACCTCATATGTGTCATTGAAACATATATAAAGTTGAGCATTATGTTCACAGAACACGAGGTTGTTTTAGCTCTTTATTTCTGTGGGCCATGCTTGTGTTGGTTGATGTTATTGATTTCAGTGGCTTCAGATCTGTGACTGGCTATTTTTGCTCTGCATCCTGTAGTCGTGGTCAATATGAATCATAACTAAATCATAAAACAACAAAACAAAGACTGCAACAACACCTGAATTTCAATAAGTATGAATTCAGTTTGTTGTACTGATAGAAAATGTCATGAAATATACAAAAAATATCTCACTTATTGATCGATTTCAGTTATAATAAAAGACTAATTGAGTTTGGAGGGGTTTCACAAAGGTCAACACCTGACACAAGCAGCTAAAAAGAAAGCTGGGTCCAGCATTTAAAGCAGGTAAAAGCCTGCTTGTCCTCTCCTGGTAAGTCAACCAAGTGGTTTTGGTGAACCAAAGAACAGTTACTACAAAGTGAAAGAAGAAAGTGGTGAAAGGACTGGAATATTATTTATTAAATTTTTTGTCCAGCATTAAAGCAGACAGAATGATGGTCTGGCTGCTGTATTGTGCTGAGCAAATATGCTTGGTCAAGAAGATCTTCATGTATATATGTATATACAGAGATCTTCTTGATAATCAGAATTCTTTATGTATTTTGTTTTAAATGAATACTTGTTGCTGGACCTGACTGGAAAAGACAGAAAAAGGAAAAGGGAAAGTAAACACAAACAAGATTGAAGAAAAGTCGACACCACAAAAGGAAAAACTGCAATCTAACCAGATACCATTCCATCTGCTACACCTGTATATAAACCAAAGGATATCTCATGGGATCCCGCATAGAGTCATAAATCAGCAACTGCCATAAGTGAACAAGCATAATATCTAAATAAAGAAAAGGACAAAAAGCAGAAACACACGTGCTAACAGACACAGAAACTCAGATATGAAGTATTCTCTCATAAGGAAATATGTCTCTATATGAATAAACCTAAAGAACAGTCCAGTGACTGTGTCGTCATGCAGAGCGTTCGGGGTGAAAAGTGCTCGAAGAAAAGTGATCATGCTAAGACGACCCCCTCCACCCAAAGGTCAGAGGCAGGGTAGGACCATTGAGACCAAGGCGAACGGCAGTCAGCCCTGAACAAGGACCCCAGCCACCCCACCCCGGGGCAAACCCAGCATCCTCCCAGGAGGTGGCAAGGGGAAGGGCCCAGCCACAGTCAAGGGCATTTTGCATTTATAACAAGCGATTGAACTCATTTTATCCAAGTTATTTATTGAATTAGATTAAGTTAATAGTAAGTCCTACACAAAGGATGTGGAATCTTAAATATCAAATCTTCATTGAATTTTTAATGTTGGAGTTTTAGCAATGACGTATTTTATGACAAAATTAAGGTGCAAACAAAGTGTCACTCAAATAAAGGGATTTATAAAATATAAAGACAAAGGTTAAGGGGGGAATCAAATGTAATGTACACACATTATGAGAAATGTCCGCATTTCTGTGCACACAGTGGGGATGCAGATAGATTTAGCATTCTGAAAAAACTGTCTTTGAATCTGCTCATCATGGGTTCATGGATCTAAAACGTAGCTTAAATCAAAGGTTGAACAGTCCGGTGTCACTGAATCACACCTTGGCAAAGAGATGTGTCTTTGTTGGTGGGATTTGTTTTTAGAATTGGATTATTAGCCCCTAGGTTATAAAGAGAAGGTTCCTCATGATGATGAGGACAGTGCCGGGATGGACACAAATGAGGTAACAAACACCCAGGCTAGGGATGGTGAAAGCGAGGCCTAATGAAACATTAAGCAGATTTGACAGGAATGCCTGGAAATGACAAACTGGATTTGTCTCAATTCTCTAGCGCGCTCAATTTAGTGCTAGTGCGCACTGTGCATGTTTTTTCTGTACAGTATTGCACGCTATTGTGGGTAAGTGCTGTCTCAAATGAAACACTGGACGTTGGAAACTTATCCGTAGTGACGTACAACCAGTTAGACTGTTCTGCTTCATGCCAAAATGATCATTTTGCGTCCACTACACAGCTAAAAACTGCTAAAATTTACTTATGCTAACTGTACTGGATCCGTTATCGCAGTGTCAAACAAATGATCGGATCCATGAGTTATTGTAAGCACTAAATTAGATATGTAGCAAGCTGTGGTATACATTAGAACCGTAACAAAATAACTTCATACATGCATCTATACAAATAAGCCTCCGCTGCAGTATTGTTTGCCGTAATTACTCTGAAAGTCCAGCATTTCCTTTTTGGCTCCGCCAGCAAGATGGCGTCGGTTTAATGCCATAGAAATTAATCAAGAGTAGACGCCGCATTGACGCTGCTGCCTATTGGCGCTGACGAGCCGTAAGGCCGCCATCTTGGACCGGTCATCGCTCCAGTGTAATCTGTTATGCAGGCGCAATGATGGTGTCGGTTTAGTGTGCGAAGTGTCCATCATTTCACACTAGATTATTGGCGATTTTTAGGGCATGTTAAGGCAAAAACTTCTCTGTCAAGAATGAGGAGTCTGGTTGTAAAAGTGAAAATGATTACAGGTTTATTGAAACAAAGAAATAGTATAAAGTAAAGAAATTGCAATTCTTGAGAGTCTGTTCAGAGATCCATCAGGCAGAACTCTGGAGAGAGTCTGACCATGAACATACAAGCTGGAACTTATGAAGACTCGTATTCACATCATCGCTTAATCATATATCTTGTCTGGATGAAAGAAGAGATTGCTCTGGAGCCAGGGAGAGTCTAGCGCCAGATTCACGTTGTAAAACCATAAAAAATGATGATCGGTGAGGCTGACCCATCCAGGTCAGCTAAGAGGGAATCTGGTGGATATCAGCTAAAGTGTAGACAGGCTCTCACATTAGAGGAAACAGATTTATTATCGGTTGTTTAGCAAAGTGCAATCAGGAGCTGTGCCGGCTCTATCAAGGACTTTACACAGAGAGTTGCTGATTAAAATACAAATCTCAGTGACATTATGCTGAATATGTCAGAGGATGAAACTCACATATGAACTAATTAATATGAGAAGCATATGTATGAAATCGCTACAACAGGCAACATCTGGATACTGAAAAAGAGAAACTGATGAGTGACAGGAAACAATGTCAGGATTACTACTTCATTCCTAACTCATCCTGCCTGAGATTACTACAGCAGGTATACTTTCTGTAGGCATTTTACGACTTCATGCACACATTAGATGAAGACTAACATTTCTATTTCATTTATCACATATATTCACAACTAAATTGGCATATTTGGCTATCACATTACTTTATGCCAGAAAAATAACCTTAGTAATAAATTATTACATGCTATAAATAATGTTATCTACTGTTGAAAAGATGTGCAAATTTCTGCAGTTATAGTCAACAGACAGCAAGATACTGGAAAATATCCCTCTTATAGTATAAAATATGTTGAACACATTAAGGCAATGTTTATTTATATAGCACCTTTCATGTACAGTTGAAAGTGCTTTACATTGAAACAGTAGAATCATAAAGAAATCACAATAGTATCACAAAACAAAAGTCGTCAAAAGCAGATCAGATAAAGGTGCCGTAAAGCTAAATGTAATTATAACCATCAGTATTCAAATGCAGCCAATCCAAGGTTACATAGAGAGACAAACATGACATACAGAATTGGACAGTACTTAGGTGCAGCTAATTGAACCAGCAGAACTAGTTCATGCAGATTGAGGAGATTACTGAGGGGCTGCACGGTGGAGCACTTGGTTAGCACTGTGGCCTCACAGCAAGAAGGTAGCTGGTTTGAGCCCCGGCTGGGGCGGGGGGGTCGAACCAGGAATCTTTCTGTGTGGAGTTTGCATGTTCTCCCCGTGTCAGTGTGGGTTCTCTCCGGGTACACCGGCTTCCTCCCACAGTCCAAAGACATGCACTTTGGGTGATTGGAGACTTAAATGCCCATAGGAGTGAGTGTGAGCATGTCTGGTTGATGGACTGGTGACCTGTCCAGGGTGTACCCCGCCTCTCGCCCGTTGACAACTGGGATTGGCTCCCCCCACGACCCCGTTCAGGGAATAAGCGGTACAAAAATGGATGGATGGATGGATGGATGGATGGATAGGGGAAGTGCGAGTCCCCAGTAGACTACAAGCACTCATCATCGTCACCTCATCGTGCTAAAACAGTCTATGCTGGCAACCCTCACTAGATGAGGGGTGAAGCAGGGACAGTGACAACCAGGAAGTGTCTGTGTATCATGTGACCTGAATTTGCGCGTGCATGTATAGTGAGGTGTATGGTTCACAGTCCGTACACAGTTCACCGTCTGATCATCACTGTGGCAACAGTGCGCTTGTCAGGAGGTCCAGCAAGGATGCGTCCCATGGAAGAGAGGAAGAGATCGAGTCAGAGCAGTTATTCGGCTTGCTTCTGCAGGAGAAAAATTTCCAAACCGTTTGTGGGAGGGCCAGATAAGATTAGGCATGTTTTGGTTACCAGGTCGTTGTTTTGCGACCTTCAGTTCTGCAGCTGGGATCCTGGAGCCCAAACAGCCGAATAAGATGGTTCATTTGCTGAATCTTCCTCGCGACCCATCGCTCGCTCAAAACGGTTGGAAAGAGCCCAAATGAGTTCTAGCAACACAAGCAATCTGCCAACCTGAGCCAGGTGTCACGGGGTGGAGCACGGAGGTGAGATGAGCAAACGTTGAGGTGGGTGTTGTAGACACAAATACAGGCAGTCCAGGCAGTACAAGAGACGTGCCAAAAATAAAGACAATGAACAACACAAGAATGAAACACAGCAAGCAAGGAAAATGTGCTCAAGATGTGGGAGACAGTACGAGTATGGTGCATGTCCAGCTACAGGTAAACACTGCCACAAATGCAATAAAACAGGGCATTTTGAAGCAATACGCAAAACTAAGAACGTGAATGCACTCAGAGCTATTGACTGTGACAGTGATGAGGGCAGTGCATGGTTTCTTGGAGCAGTGGCAGATGGTAAGGAAAATGACGAGGATAAGTGGTATGAAGACCTTCAAATTAATGATACTACTGTTAAGTTCAGGATTGATAGAGGTGCTGATGTAACAGTAATGCCCGAATAGACATATTTTAAACTGCAGCAGCATCCCCTCCTGGTGAAGACAAATTCCACCTCCACAAGCCCAGGCGGAAAGCTTGTGTGTAAAGGCAAATTTATGACTCTCTGCAAAAGACAAGGAGAGACCTTCCCCTTCTGGATATATGTTATGTCATGTCCATTCACAACGAATTTACTTGGATGCAAAACTGCAATTAAAATGGGATTAGTGTGCAGAGTAAATGGCCTTGAGTCATACAATGACATTTTTGGGGACTTTGGACTGTTACAATGTGAACCAGTCAAAATAGAAATTAGGCCAGATGCCAAGACATATAGCATTGCAACATGGCAAGGATAAGGAAGACCATGACCAGAACTTACAGGTTGTGGACACATTTTTGTAAAGGGACGGCATTAAACCGGACACAGAGGAAGTCAGAGCCATCACAGAGCTCCCCAGCCCAACAAATGTGACTGAACTGTGGCAAAGAATTGGAATGATAAACTACTTAGGAAACTTACTTCCTGATCTCTCCACTGTCATGCACCCAATACACACCCTTCTGAGGAGCGACACAGCATGGTCATGGGGTCACTCCTCTCGGTGCTACTTGTTCACCTGCTATATTTCCTCCAACTGTTATCCAGAGTTCTGGCTCCCCTCTTAAGAGAATCCTTAGCTGGATGAGCTATTAAACCACCTCCAGTTGCTGCTGGAGAGAGACCTGGCTTTCAGCACTATTAAAACATACACTGTGGCCATCTCATCCTATCATGAGGGCTTTGCTGACAGGACCCTTTTCAGCCATCGCTTAGTTAAGCACTTCTTGGGAGGCGTGCACAGACACAGACCTGTGTTGCGGGCGTTAACGCCGCAGTAGGACCTGTCGCTAGTTCTACGTGCACTGACTAATGCGCCATTCGAACCCCTGGATCAAGTCTCGTTGAAGTTTCTGTCTATTAAGACTGCGCTTCTACTTGCCCTGACGTCAGCCAAGAGTCAGTGGCTGTCTCAATCAGCGCACTAACGCTACTTCGCACACTATGTAGTGTGCAAATGTCAATGTAAATGTACTTAAACATAGTGCGTGAAGTAGTGTTAGTGCACTGATTGAGACACAGCCACTGACTTATCCATTCTATCTGTGGCTCATTCCTGCCTCAGATTATAGAGGGATGGCAGCTCAGCCATACTGCATCTCAACGCAGCCTATACCCCTAAGAAGCATCACCAGCACCTTCAGATCCAGAGTGATCACAATGGATGGCTTTTGTCTTCCTCCTCATGATTCGGAGGGAGCGATAGCCTTAAAGGCAGAGCCCAAGGGCGAAGTGGGTAATCGGGAGAGTTGGGAGGGGTCGCTTCCTTCATGGGCTGGTCGGTCGGCTTCAAGGACAAACACTCACGGTAAAATATGAATTAACCTTTGCAGCGCTGTTTGCTCTGAATCAACCTGTCCTTTAGGAAACGGCACTGGCAGTTTGGGAGCTACTATGTGACACCAACACTCCTTTGCATAGCTCACAGTTGGTTGAGTCCACCATAGCGTGTCTTAACCAAAAAGTTGAGGCGGGGCCTCGAGTTTGGGCTGCCTTGATGTCCTTCAGGAGGTGCCAGGAAAGGGCGCCCACTACACAGATAGAAAGAACAATGATCACAGGATCACTGGAAGATTCCGCAGAGTCAAACTGCCGGGAGAGGGCGTCTGGCTTTACGTTCCTGGAGCCAGGACGATAGGAAATGGTGAAAGAGAAACGATCAAAGAAAAAAAAACATTGTGCCTGCCTGGCGTTCAGCCGCTTAGCTGACCAGATGTAGGCTAAAATCTTATGGTCAGTCCAAGCTAAAAAAAAGAGTGTTCAGCCCCCTCCAACCAGTGTCTCAACTTATCCAGAGCCAGCCGTAATTACGCTTGGCCAAAGATAAACACAGAGAAAAGAAGGCACATGGATGTAGTTTACCGTCTGACTCGGAGCGCTGACAAAGGACAGCCTTGACCCGATATTCTGATGTATCGACCTCAACGATAAATTGGCTGGAGGAGTTGGGCTGAACAAGGACAGGTGCTGAGGTGAATAGGGTCTTCAGTCGTGCAAAAGTGGCAACAGCATCTGCCAACCAACAGGAAGGAACAGAAGGTGAAGTGAGACCAGTTAAGGGGGCAATGATAGAACTGAAACTATGTATAAAACGACAAAGGAAATTAGCAAAACCGAGGAAACATTGAAGCTGTTGGTGAGTGAAAGGAGTGTGCCACTCCAGCACAGCCTTTACCTTACCGGGGTCAGGTTTCAACACAATCCCTGCCACCACAAAACCGAGAAAAGACACCAAATCCAAAATATGTCACACATTAACAAGTTAATATGAGCACATTGCCTGCTTTGAACATGCAATGCCTGATCAGCAAATAGACAAGAGGACATCACCAGATGAAAATACAAATAAAAATTGACAGAACAATAAATATAAAAGGACTGACTGACTTTTACAGGCTAGACATTTCTCAGAGAAGAGACAGGATGAAGACAGATGCCAGACAGATGTTATTAGGGGCACTAAAGCACCATATCTTCCACAGTTCAGTGGTGATGCTTTAAATTTGAGCACTGAAACTGATTGGTTGATTTGTGGTGTCCACATTGCTGTGTCCTCGGATTCCTGCTGAATGCAGTGCAGAGGTCTCCGTCTCAGTTAATTCCCCTTTTGATCAGATCCACAAACTAAGCATTACTGGCCACTGAGCTGTGACAATAGACAAGTCTGGTGTGTGAATCCTGCCGAATGGAATGCAGGGAGATAAAAGTGGCATGGAATAACACAAAAGAGGGGCTTGTTTTGATCTGGCACGGTTGGGTTTTCAGAACTGCTGGAAAGCATTTAGCTCAAGTCATCTGGTCTGATAAGTTCTGATGACTTTATCACTGTCTTTAGTAAGCACTGTGTTTTATTGTAACATATTAGCTTCACCTCAAGACTTTTTTTATTTCTTCAAAATGTGTTTTTAGGTTGAACAAATGCAATAAATCTTATTATCTAAAATGAAAATAAGACATTTTAATGAGCACCAGCAATTCAGCTGTTTAGTGGAAGCCCCGATATGTGAAACCCTAAAAACACAATAATCAATTAGATGATTCATTTATAAAGATCAAACTGATTTTAAAAACAATCTAAGACAATATTAATGTAAAAAGAACTAAATAAAGAGCATAGTCTGTCTGATTGATGAAATAATGTAGCTGCCTTAAAGAAATGATTTCTGCAGATTAAGCAGCAGCTGCATCATAACAAACAACCTTCTGTTTACCACATGTCAGCCATATTGCCAACAGAACATAAGGCTACAATTGTTTACAACTGAATTTGAACAAAGAAAACCTGATGCGGTTGTGTAGGTGATGCTTGAGAGCTACAGTTTTTCTTCTTTTAATCTGTCACTGTATCTTCAAATTCTGGGTAAATTCATGCAAATGCATGAAAGCATGAGCTTGTTTTTCATGGGAATGCCGCTGACCAGTCCTGCTTTCTACCAACACACACACACACAAAAAGGTTTTAAACATAAAAACACTATAAGCCACTTCATGTTGGAGGGTTATGATGTTTTGAGGAAATTGAGGAGATTCTTCCAAGGTCACTTTGGCCAATAGCAGCAGCATTCTGCAAGACGTCCTGCCTGCAGACGCCCGCTGTGAGGACGGTTCAGTTCAGGCTCCACAGTCCGGCTGCCTCCACCGTGGGCCTGGAAGAAACAAGCGATCTAATACCTTTCTCTACGGGTACCAGTAAAATAACAGCAAAAACACCTTAAAAAATTCAAACTTCACTTGTTTTGGTACAAAACAAGTTTGGTACATATATATATATCTCGAAAATAATTTCTTTGCCATTCATTTCAACATAAGAAATGATCTAAGATCACTTAGTTTCTCTACTCTTCTATACTAACTGTCAATTTGATGTAATTACCTGCAGTGAAACTTGGTTAAATTAAAGGTTGTATATTTATATTCTTCAACTAGAGGGCTACAAATTATATAATAAAAATATGTTGGGAAAGACTGGGGAGTATGTCTATATGTGAACTCCAGACTCTACGTAAATGTTTGTAATGAATTGGTGTTGAATGATTACTCTGACTCACTTTTCATTCAAATAAATAGTGGTAAAGGTAGTAATGTTGTAGTAGGAGTAATCTATCAACCAGACAGTAACCCTGAAAATTTTAATAGCACATTAGAAGAATCTCTCTTCGCAATAAACAGGAGAAACAGTAGTTGTATTCTCCTTGGAGATTTTAACACAGATATCTCTAAGGATGATGCAATTAAAAATGACTTTATTAACTCACTCATCCAGGTCTATCATTGATAACATTTTAACTAATATTCATAATTCCAGGTTGAGTCTGGTACACTTATGTCAGACATATCTGACCACTATTCTTTAACTTAGCAAGTAAACCTGCACCTACCCGCTACAAGACTAAAACTAAAGTAATTAATGTGAGAACTTTACAGCAACTGTGTGATAACCTGGAGACTAAAACATGGATAACAGTCTATGATGCTCATGATCCAGATATAGCATAAGATCAATGCATAACCATATCTGATTTATAAATTGACAAATTCCATCCAAAATACACTTCCTGAGAAGACTGCCATGCAGATATAACGACTGCAACCCTTGGCTTACTTAAGGGCTCCTGAATTCTGTAAAACATAAAAGCAAACTTTATAAAAATGATATGAAAAATCCCAGTAAAGAAAATAAAAATAAATATTTTAAGTATAGAAACAAACTCACTCATTTAAAAATGTAAAAGAAACTATTACACTGACCATATTAAAGCTGCACAAGGTGATAGTAAAAGAACTTGGAGAGTCTTAAACAAAGTATTAAACAGGAGTCAGAAGGCTCTAGTGATACCTGACTGTGTAAATGGAAACTTACCCGTACTTGCTGACACATTAAATGACCACTTTGCTTCCATAAGTAAAGACTTCTCTAGTAAGATCACCCCTCCTAATGGGTTTTCCTATAATCATTTTTTGTCTGGTAACTATATAAATGTATTTTTTATTAAACCTACTGATGCTACTGAACTTCATAAAATTATTTTAAATTTAAAAAGCTCATGTACAGAAGGAGCAGAGGGAATATGCAGTATATATACTCATATAATAGTAAAACCTCTCACACATTGCATTATCATTATTACAATAGGATTGTTCCAAAAATGACCAAAATTGCTAAAAATCTTTTTAATCTACAAATCCGGAGATAAAAATAATAAAAATAACTATCATCCGATCTCCATCCAACTCTCTCCAAGGTACTGGAGAGTGTGATGCATAATAGATTGAGTCAGTATTTGGACAAGCTCACTAGTTCCCAGTATGGTTTCAGGAAGAAAAGCTCAACCTATCCTGGATCTTATTTAAAAAATAAATGATGCTTTTGAGCAGGGGGATTGTGGGGTGGGCATTTTCCTTGACCTGTCCAAGACATTTGACACCATTGATTTTGAAATATTTTTGGGGAAGATGCATCATTATGGCATTAGAGGAATAGCACTTAATTGGTTAAAAAGTTACCTAAATGGCATAAATACATATAATGTTAAATCTCAAAATGGTGAAATAAAATGTGGGGTCCCCCATGGGTCAATTCTGATCCAATTACTTTTTATTATCTACATTAACGACTTTGTAAATTCTTCTCATATATTACATAAGCTAAATGAATACCTGGCTTTCAGAGCTCATCCCAATTTGAAATCGTCTCCATGCTTATGATACTAGGAATACATTTTTTATTAATGGTAAAAAAAAGACATCTGACTAGAACTAGTCAGAGCATTGCATGTAGGGGCCCACAGATCTGGAATGGGATCGTAGATCCACACAGTCAATAGCTGAACCCTAAATGTTATGTGATGAATTTTAAAATATGTGTGTGATTAAAGAAAAAAGAATATAT
>JBAMHV010000014.1:24994024-25013501 GCA_037177535.1 Pseudomugil gertrudae
AATTAAAAATGTTAATAGCCTACAATATGTAATTTAGATAGATGTGATATATAATTAATTTTGTAGTTATGTCCATATAATGCTTCATGTTCAGTTTCTAAATGAACTTTTTTAGCAGTGAGTAAAATAAAGCAACATCATTCAAATTAAAATACTGTACTTCCTTTTAGACTGACTGAGGAAGATGCAGACACTTCCTGTGATGTGTAGGAATGAAAAACAGACGTACAGCCACCTGAGGAGCGACACAGTATTTTATTTAACGTGGTCATTTTATCTGGAAGCCTCTGCTTTGCTTTACCTCTCCATACAGGACTGAACATTTCCATTACCATGCCAATGATTTATTCTAATCTTTTCTCTTAATGTTCCAAGTGTTTTAAAATAAAGTCAATATTGACATTAGAATGTGAATGAAGTTATAAAATATCAAAATACAGAAAAGTACTGAAATACAAACTGGTATTGATATTAAAATGTGGTATCGTGACGTGTACTGCTTATGCAAGCTGTATGAGAGGTGAGGCCATGATTACATGAAATAATAGTCACTCTGTTCACTTGATGAATATAATCCCTTTATGATTGGATTAGTGATGTATATTTAAACACGGCAGTTGTAGGTCACCCTTAACCTATCTGAGGAGCAGGACATTCAGGGAGTGAAACATTTTTTTAGGTCTAGCTGAATTTATCAAAGAAATGTTAAGTACATTGTCAAGCTAGAAAGCCCTCAAACATAAAGAGTAGCCCCCTGTTACGTATGTTTAATTAGTTTAATCAGTTTGAATCTAACTTTACGAGTCGTGATGGGGAGGGAAAAGAGTCCCTGCTGAAGCTGAATTGTCTCAGTGTGCTATCTAGAGCGGAAACTCCTTGTAGCACATCAAACAGCCACTGAGTGGATGCTCAGTGACCTGCACCGAGCGTCTGTTTGTTTGAACCTGACCGGGACTGGACGCCCATATTTGTGTGACAATTAGCTGTGAATTCTTTCATCCATTCTCTGTTCCATCAGAAAGGCTGGCTCAAAGTCCTCGTCCCATGACATAACTCTCCCCAGCTGTGTGGGTATGGTCGGCAGTGGGCTGCGTGTCAGTTCTGCCTCACATTGGCCTGGTTCTGTTGCATCATGGAGGGATTGAATGTTATGCAACAGACCCACAGTGCAGCCCTGCTTCAATGGGAAGAGCCGTCATCTGCTGGAGCGAGGGATTAGTGGCTGTAAGCACACGCACAGAGGAGGGGCAGTTGTTTCTGCTACATGTTGTCTTTATGTCAGGATCTGGTCAACTGAGGGACACTTAGGATATCGCAGCCCCCCCATTACCTGCACAGGTGGATCTGATGGAACAGAGAGGATAATCAGGACTGAACTTCATTAATCAGTGTAGTAATTACTTTCTTAAGGAATATTTAGAAGGAAAAATGTACAGGAGAGGCCAACAAATCCAGTTAAATCTGGTATTTACTGGGTTTTATTGGCTTCATTGTCTTATCCAACAGCTAGGAGTGATGTCTGCATTTAATTCAGACTAAAGATCAAGTTTCCTGCAACAGTGCTGGTTCAGAAAGCCCTACAGCCAAACAGGACCATTCCTGAAGGCATGTAAACACAGTTTCCTGCAACAGTACTGGTTCAGAAAGCCCCACAGCCGAACAGGAATATTACTGAAGGCATGTAAACACCAACATCGTGTTTATTTCTAACAAAAGTCTTAACGTTATGTCCATGTTCCTATTCAGAGGCACAGCTTTAATATGATCAGCAACACTAATATTATTGGCCAATAACTGCATTAAAATGTGATGTCTGATCTTTGTTTTTACAGGCACCTTTTGTACATTATGTACGTGTTTTATATCAAACTCTTCAGCTACGTCTCCTCTAACTCAAAATGACTAACTATTAAAGATGCTGTGTGTAGTTTTCACACAACTTGTGCTAAATCATATGGCTGTGACATGATCAAACAATGTTGGCTCTGGAGCGTGGTGAGCTTGGAAGTGGACTCGTCCGAACGCTGGGAATATATCGTATCAGAAATCAGGAGTTGGACAACATCGAGCCTCACTAGTGTTATTTTAGCATGAAAATAAACCTGGACTCTTTTCCCAGGACACGTTTACAAACCAGACAGAAGGGTGTGAAGGACTGACACACTGCATCATCAGCTAACATAAGTTTATGTGTCGTCATGATGAATTTACCTGCTAATTTACCAATAACTGCCATTAAAGTGGCTTTTGTACAATTGGATTATAAGGATAAACAAAAAATAAAACTACCTTATTTTGAGTAACTAGAAATGATTTAATTTTACTGCAGATTGTTTTTTCACCTCTAATGTGTAAAACATATAAATGCAAACAGTAAACAAGCTGCAGAGTTATTATTTATTTTGTCATGGTGGGACAACAAGGCACGACAAGACTTTTAGTAGATTTCTGTAACTGTTAAACAGCATGTCTCTTCAATATCAACTTATACAGTAAGTACAACAGTACATGTGGTTCAGGGTATTACATTTAGAGATGCACTGATAGTTATCAGCATCCAAAAGTCATAAAAAAGGAAATAAACAAGATATTATCATCCGATCGTGTCTTTGCTGATTAACAGATTTTCTTCCTTTATTTCATCTATCCTGTTTGTTTACAGCACAAACATTTTTATCTTGGACAAACACTACAGAAAGGTTTCTGCACAACTTATTATTCAGAATATTCAGAAAGTTCCTGCATGACATCATGATGATCTGTATTTATGGTTATCTGCAGATGAGGTTGTCCACATCTGTTGTAGTGTTTATGAGAGTGAAACCTGGAGTTTCGGAGCTGGGTGGAGACGGCGCCTTTGTGTTTGATGCTTTCATGGTGATGAAACCAGGACGGTCTTGGTGAACGTCTGGACTCGGTGCCATGATATGCATGTGCAGTTTAGTTGCCTGGAGGTCTAAGTCAGCCTTTGTCCTTCTCCCCGCCCCGCTCCACCTCCTCTGCTGGACAAGCGCGTACGGCTCCTGGTTCAGGGCTTACGGAGGCTTTCGTCGGGAACATTTTGTCCTCTCGCTGTGTGCCAGCCATGTGTGTGTCTTAACCAGGCCAGTAAGCTGCTGCCCTCCCCGTGTGCACTGCTCTTACTTAAAGAATTCAGCTTTTTTGTTGTTGTTTTTATTGACATCTTTGCACAGCTGAGACATTTTCAGTCTTGTGCTGCAGTGAACATGTCTCTGCATTCTCTGCTAATACTCAAAAGCATTTCAGACATTCATCGGGGATCCTGATTGGACTATTGTGAAGGAAAGTGTGTGTTTGTGGACAGACGAGTACAGTATGTCCAGTAAAGGCTCAGTCAGTGGGGGGTAATATTGAGCCCCTTGGAAATGCCAGCGAGAGGCCAACCTCTTTCAGATTGGGGATCGGGTGCGACCATCACATTTGACATTCTTGAAGTGGTTGTAAAAGTCAGGATTCAGTGGTGGAGGAGGAGGTCGTAAATTTTTCCAGCTGCCCTCGGGGCTCAGAGAAAGATCTGCACAAACAAGCTGTTGCATAAGAGCGAAACACCTTTCAGTTCTTTTGTCTGTTCAGGAAAGCGGTTTGTTTAAAAGTCTGATCTTGTATAAGTTTTACAGGGAAAAGTAGCTTTCCAGCAGCGCTGACCACCTCTCAGTCCACATCCCTTCCAGCCTGCTGTCCTCATTCATGGACACTGTGTTGGATCTAATAGGTTTACACCCATTAATCTCCTCACAGTCTGTGTATTTATCATGAATCTGTCAGAGCTGAGCAGGTCTGTGGGCGCTGACGTGGCCTCACACTGGTTACCTCTCAATAATTGATAATGAATTTGAAAATGTAACTTGTGATGTGTAAATAATAGGAGAATGAAGGTGTGGTCAGCATCTGTTGCAGGAAGGAGGGACTGGGACTCTCCATGCTGGATCTGATACAGAGGCAAGGTCCATGTGAGAGATGCTGTTAAATAAAACATGTCATCAGGACGAGCTGGGGGTCTTTTGTCCCCTGCTCACAGAAAAATCTCATAACTCAATCTGACTTCATTGCAGCTGTTTTGGGTCTGGAACTGCATCGTCTCTGGTCTGCACGTCTTCTCTTTAGCTCGGTCTTTCCAGATTTGAACCATGTCCGTCTCTTTATTCATAACATGTTTAGTAATCAGACAGAAACACATGGTAACTGTCTGCCTCGTGTCTGAGTCCTATCCTGGAAAAGGGTTTTGCTTATTTTCATTTTTCTCATTCTCAGATGTTATTTTTTGTTCCCGACTCTCTGCAAATGTGCCATTGTTCTCACAGGAGTTGTGCCGACTGTTCAGAGGAGTTCGTATCTGTCAGATCAGGGAGGTAAAGCGTCTGGACGTAAAGAAATGGACAGCAGGTCTGTTATGTTAGAAAACAGAAACACAAAGCTCTTTTTAGGAAAGCTACCACAGTACTGTGTTGGTCTTTCCTCTTCTTATTAAAGATGATTGTCTTTTCAGAAACGCTCCGTTAGTTTAACATCAGGAGACTGTGGAAGGCTTACCCGAGTTGTTTTAATGGACGCAGCTGAATAAGAGGTGTTGCTCTGCATTGCTTTGAAACCTCAAAACCATAGCGAGCCAGAGAAAAACTAGCACCCTTTCACCACTGGAAATAATAGCTCTGTGTCATTTTATGACGCGAACATACAATCATCTGGTTTTTCAGTGAGGTTTTCTCTTTTCTGTACTTCTGCAACAGAAACCAGAGTTTCCGGTTTCACTGCAGCTCTCACTGTACAACATGGCCTTAAAAACAACACAAGTGCAACCCTTCATCACACTAACTCGTTTAAGCATTTTAGGCAGAAGAAATCTCTCTCAGAGACCTTCCACTTCTTTATTTTCCTTTCAAAACTACGTTCAAATTAGTGATGTGAATGAGAAGCCGGTGCAGTATTTAGAGTTAGGACATCAGAGACTCTCAGTTAGAGGTTAATGAGCTCTAACACCTCCCTTTGAAGCAAAGAACACCAATAAACTGGTATTTTCTCAGAGGAAATCTTAAACCAAGCTCCATCTTTGTGTGCGGGATATATATATATATATATAGATAGATATATATAAATAGATATATATAGATAGATATATATAGATAGGTAGATAGATAGATATTGGTTGTGTTCTCAGATATAGGATGTGGCCTTTTAAAGGCATGAATCGGGTCAGAGTTAAGGTGGTTCAGCGTTTAGACGAGATGCTTCGCTTCACTCCTGTAAACAGCAGGAAACGGCACCAGTACTGGGATCAGTGGGGAAATGATCTGCTAGCTGAAACAGGGTTTTCATAGTTGCTGGATTCATTTGTGTGTTGAAAATAGATTTATAGAGTTGTCTTTGTTTACAACACAATACACGGTAGCATTTAGAGAGCTCATCCTCGGTGGTGACATAAGCACTTTCCATGTCTCCAGTCAGCACATTGTCCCTCATTCACCATCTCCGGCATGCGTGCCTCCCACTAAGCCTGTGTTCATACCATGTGCTGTTATGCAACCTATGAAAAGAGGAACAAACCGCTGCTCGGCTGAGCTTTTGCACGTCAGCTTCTGAGCTATACTTAGAGCGCGGTGCTGAACTGAACCTGGACACATCTGCAGGGAGAAAACATGTCCAGGTGTAACATGAGTCCAGGTAGATGCAGAGCTGCATCCTGAGACACAGCAACGCATCCTCCTGGATTCATTCCTTCTTTAATATGTGATATCACTCTGTAGCAATCTAAACCTGATAATCCAGATGTTGTCACAACTGTGAAATTTAAAGCTAGTTTGCTGAAAAACCCTACTGTAAATATTTATTTCATCTAATTAATGCAAACCCTCTTTTTAACTTGGGCTTACAGTGTTTCCTGTTTTCCCCTTTTTGTTATAAGAATGTGATGCAAGAAAAATAATGTGAAATGTGCCAGAAAACATCAGCCAAACTTAAACATGGCCAAATGGCAACCCTGGCATGTGTGCAAGCCAAAGCGTCGTTTTAAACATGTTTCCAGCTTGAGTTTGATGGTCTGTTGGTATTTTTTGTCTGTCTGCAGCTTTGCTGTTGGTGGCTCTGGACTCCAGTGGAACAAGGAACTGTGAAGAATCCACAAATCCACGTTAAGCTGGAAGTGACAGGCTGGCCAACTATTCCAGGACTCTGGGAAAAGAAACAGTATGCAAATCAGACCCCAACAAAGCACTCCCTTTGCCATCCGCTTGCAGTCAGCTGTCGGTGGATCAGATGATGGGCGACGGGTGGGCAATGCCGGAGTGAAATCAGAGCACTTACTGGATGTGAAACCAGGTTTATGACTTGACTGGTTTTATATTCACTGATTTTTTCTTCCCAACAGCCCGAGTGTACGCCTGCTCTTCGTTATTTGTAATGTACTCGACTGTGGCACAGATACCCAGACTGTACTGCACATGTGTTCATTGATTAGATTAGAGTAATAGATTACTCTGCTGCCCCAAACAGCTTGTGCCTTAAAGACAATTCACACCAAGTGCAACTGGATCTTTAGATGAAAGGATTTTGTTGGTAACGTTAGAGGCTCACGAATTGGGACGTGAACTTCAGAGGTGTGGAAACGCCTCTTATGGAGCTTGTGTCCGCAGAAACGTGCAGCTGACCAATGAAACCTTTTGTTTTAAGGACGTTAAACTTCTTGAGAAATCTTAAAGCGGCTATCATTTCAGATAAGAATGTTTTTATTTGGTGCCCCTGAAATACACAAACACTGAGGTGCAATTATGATTAAGAAAAATAAAATCTGAATAAACGAAGACACTGTTTTATAAAGCTGTGCCACATTCCAACGTAAAGAAAGAGACAATGTGAAGATGAATAGGTTTGTGTTGTTGTTGAGGGGAACTTTATCAACGCCATACAGTAACGTGCAATTTAACCAAACAATGTCCAGCAGGGAATTCAGACTGGTCTTATGGGCATTACTTCCTGTTGAATCCAAAGAGCACCTGTTGGACCAATGTGTCTGTTATCATCGCATTAACATTTTGCTAAATTAATTCACAACCAAGAAACAAATTGTGATGATTTAATGAGCTGGCATCGTTGTGCATTGAATGTTTTTAATGAGGTTGACTTGTGTGGCAGTTTGGAACATTTAAAACTTACAGAAATCTCTTAATACATGAAAAAGTATGTGTTCAGTGAGGTAGTTTTTACTTTGAAATACTGAGCATTGATCAGGGATTGCGGTGGGTTTGATAAGATGTGAAGCGGGTCGTTTTGTAGCGTTACACCTGAGCAGTATTGAGCAGTTACATTTCTCATGACCCGATCTGATCCAGGGTTACCCGCTGTAACGTCCTCCTCCTTCCTTCCTTCCCCTCCCTGTTATGGAAGTCTTCAGACTTTTTGCCAGTGCAGACTGGTTGCAGCTTAGTAAGCTGCAACCAGAGAGGCAGAAAATGCACATGAGGGAGCAAAGCTTCCAGAGAGGAGGCGAGTTCGTACGTTGCAGGCCCAGACGGTTCTGCCCGCTTTCCCTCTTCAGCACAGACGTTAGCTTTCACAACACTTCAGTGACTCGGCAGTAGTCGTATATATTTGTAGTGTGATCCTACCTCATGCTCAGCATTCGTAACATCTACTTTTTACTGTCTCTCTGTCAAGCTTCGCTAAGTTTCTCGTACATGAGGCGCTTTGCCTGCAGGATAGATTCTTACCTCAGAGTCGGCATCTTCTCCTAAAACAACCACTCACAGACTTTTCCTCGTGGTGTTTTAGCTACACGTAACAATAGCTTTTCCCTTCTAGCATATTGTGCACCTTCTCCCTTAATACAAAGCTGCAATATTCCTTTAAAACCTACAGTTTCATTAAGTTACCTGAAGGTCTTCGTGCGTTTGAAACAAACTACCTCTGTTGGTTGCAAATTACTACAAACTCAATACATCCACCTGCAACCAAGACACGACAAACTGGTTTTAAAGCTGGATTTTGGTTGTCCCTCATGGGCTACTGTAGTAACATGATGGGGAAAGTGCCCGGGGGTGTGTTAAGGAAAAGCAACACTTCTGCTTGAATTAAATTACGTTTCAGTTCTTAATTACGAATTGTTAATAAAGTTTTACTAAAACTATCAAGGCAGATAAGTCATCTGGTTTATATTAGTAAGTTATATCCGCACTTACATTGAATATGTTGAACCATTAAAGTTGACAATGTTAGGCGGAGATCTCATCTTGTTATTGGCTCTGTGGGAAAATGGGACTATCAGGACTAGCTTTGAGCACATTGAGACCTAAACAGTTAAACAAACAAACAAAAGAAAATGACTGTAAACAAACATCACCTCTGCAGCTGTAGATGTTGATTAAACGCTGTTATAATGTGTCTAATAGCAGGCTAAACCTCCTGCTAGCAAACTACAGGTGTAGAAAGTCTTCTGTTTTTCTTTCTGTGTGTTGAATCTTCGCGCTCGCTCAGCGACCTTCTTCGGACCTAACCTGCTTAGAAGCTGTGGTTTAACACGATTCGCCCCATCCTTCCCCGCTGCCACTGTGTTTTTTCTAGTTCATGTAGTTCTCTTCAGACTTTTAATGATTCCACTTGAACACTTAACACTATGCAACAAACGTTCACTGCCTCACTGTAACTCCTCGTAGAGCCACACCGTTCTCAAACTGTTGTGTATTCAGTGTGTTTCAGATGTTCATGTAAAATGTTTGTTTAATTTTGTTCTGAAGCTGACAGGAGCCATTAGATGTTTGACAAAGCATCGTTTCTTTTTTGCTGTAAATATGTTTGACAACTTTTCATGAAATAAATGATCAAAAGAAACAGACTTTTTTATCACTCTTAGATATATTATATAGAAAATAATAAACATTTAAAGAAACTACAGCATAATTCCATTATTAACTATCTCACCGAGACGTAAAGCTGCATGAAAACTAACATTTTGTATTTTTTAAGTTCATAGTGTGTTCAGATAGAGGTGTCTTCAGCTTTTCCACACGACCTCGTACAGGTCAGCTCTTCACAAAGCTAAAGCCTTATAAACATTATATCCCTCTTTGCTGTTTAACAAGGTTAAATAATTATTCATTTAGTTTTTTTATCCAGACTGAGGAAGAAAATGTCCTCAAACATCCCAAGAAAATAAACTAAAGTTGAGTAAAAATAGTGTAGTTGGGACATAAATTAGATAAATGAATTCATTCTAAAAAGCTGTGTTTATAGTTCTCCCATGTCTGGATCTGGTTTTATACTTTCACTTCTTAAGATATTGTGATTGACAAAGGATTATTTAAAATTCTTTATTTACACACACACACACACACACACACACACACACACACACACACACACAGGCACAGCCTGAAATAAAGGACTTGTTTTTTCTGTTTATTTTTTTTATTTACGTTTTTCTTGTTGCGCCCGTTTCCTCTCAGCTCATCCTCATCAAACATGAAACAAAATAGTTGTTTTATTTAACCTTATTTTTTTTTATATCTTTCAATACCTTAACACTGCACCGCCTTTTTTCATTTATCAGACCAGTAAAAAAACCTGTAAATAATGGAAACTTTACATTTTCTCCCGTCTTTCAGCAATGTTTACATAACAGCATTTTCCATCCACCCAACCACTTTTCATACCGCTTCATTCAGGGTCTCGAGTAGCTGGAGCTTATCCCACCTATCAACTGGTGAGAGACACCCTGGACATTCACTCATTAAAAACATTTAAATTAATTTAATTTCTATTTATCCATCCATCCATTTTCTACCGCTTTTCCCTGAACGGGGTCACGGGGGGGTTATGGCTCACTATGGGCGAGAGGCGGGGTACACCTGGACAGGTCGTCAGTCCATCACAGGGCCTCTATTTATCCATTAAATGTATAATGCTTCACTATTGTAAAAAGAGACACGTTAAGCATTGGGAACAAGCAGAAAATGACGGCTCAAGCTAAAAGCTGTTTTCCTTTGTTAAGCTCTGTCTAATTAGCTATTAGCAGGCAAAGGGCAGGATTCAATTAAACTTTATTTATATAGCGCCACTTCATGACAGTGTCATCTCAGGGTGCTTTACAGACATCAATTTCAGCCAATTTATCAAAAATATCAATTCATCACCAAATACAATGACCTCAGTCTGTCTGAGTTTAGAAGGAGAATATGCCGTCATCCAGGTCTATATGTGTTTAAGACACCTTTGTAGACTGATTGGTTTCATCAGGCTTCATCGATAAGTAAATCTGAGTATCATCTGTGTGTGAAGCCCTTTGAGATGACTTTGTTGTGATACTGGGCTTTATAAATAAAACTGAATTAAGCTTAAAAGAAGCAAAACTAGAAGAACTTCATGGAACCTTCTGGAGAACTATAGAAAACACAGTGAGCTGGAAAATCCATTTCACAAAAATAAATACTCTGCACCTAAAAGAAATTTCTTTGTAATTTATTGTTTTTGTATCAATGTTTTGCAAATTAATTGTATTGTTTTTATTGAAGATACTAATTGACTCGAACTGTCAGTCTGGTCTAAGTACCTGAATACTGATTTATTTTTCAGCATCCATGTCACCACTCTGCTTATTTAGGCCCTGAGTCGTTTCCCACAGTTCTTTCTAATCCGGTGAATCCTGGTTGGATTAATCCCTGGGGTTCGTTTTATCTGCTTAGAAACACCAGACAAGCTCCAACACAAACAACAAGCAGTTTGTTTGTTTTATTGCTATATTTTCACATTGGAAGATTTTGTCAGGGATTAGTAAAACATTTAGCATTTTAACATGATTCAGGAAACATCAAGCTCAACTACCACAGATCATAATGATGTCATGTAAATTAATTTAAGATTTAAGATGCTTTTATTAGTCCCTCAGTGGGAAAACTATATTCCAGTACAGTCACGCATACAGACATGTACAGCTACCAACTGTTCTGAGTAATAAAACGCGTATAAATCATGATATGGAACAAAACTCATCAATTTAGTTTCATCGTTATTTGAGTAACTTTACTTATTTTTTTTACATTATTTCTTTTGTTTTATACAGGCCTATTGTAAATAAATGTAAGTGTTAATGGGTGTAATGTTTGTCTAGTCACACAAAAATAATCTAAAGCTACTTTCTCCTTCATTTCATTCCTTTCTCATTTAGCTAAATGACTGAACCTGTTCCTGTGTTCAATGATTTCCTCTCTGACATGTCTTTATAGAAACCAACCAAAAACTAGCTAGATGTAACCGTGGAACGTGTCTGGTGAAGTAAAAGACAGATGTACCAGTTAATGTAGGTCTGCCTGTCCTCACTCTGGTAAACTACAGACAGCCTGAGCGTTTCGTCTTCAGGGTGGAGAAGTTTCCGCCCCAGCAGACCTGTAGAGCAGAAGAATGTGATGCGTGCAACTGGAAAATGTGAAAAGGGATCTAAAGTTTTATTTGTGTCTGAGCGACGCTTGGCATTTTCGAAGATGCGGTGAGTATTGTACAAAATAATCATCATGTAAATTGTGAACAAAAGGTTTACATAACTATTGCATATGAATCTATATTTTAATAAATAAATACATTTTAAAACTATTATTTTCTTAATAAATCAACAGAAAGATTTTGTTGATCAAACTCACGTACAGGCTCATGCATCAGCTTCAAAGATGTAAGCCAGGCAAAGCCCCAGGACCAGACCGAATCTCAGGGAGAGTGCTGAAACCCTGTGCTCTACTGGCTCCTGTTATGCACTCACTGTACACGGAAGTATACAACACCTGCAAAATTCCAGTCATGTGGAAAAATGCAACCTGTTCCAAAAAAAAAACCCGCTCAACAGAATATATAAACTTCAGACCCATTGCCCTCACATCAATAATTATGAAATGTTTTGAACGCCTAATGATTAAATTCCTTCTGCCATCTGTGAGCCATCAATTGGACCCTTTCAGTTTGCCTACAAGGCCAAAAGAGGAACGGAGGATGCTGTGGCCTGCCTTTTTCATCTTCTTCTTCAACATCTGGACTCACCAGGTACTTCAGCCAGGATACTTTTTGTAGATTTCAGCTCCGCCTTTAACACGATACAGAGACACACACTAATCCAGAAACTTGCTGCTCTCAACACCCCCTCCCGGCTGAAACATCTCATATACAACTTCCTCACACACAGATACACAAACAGTGAAATTTGGCACTTCAACCACAGCTCCACTCACCACCAACACTGGAGCTCCTCAGGGATGTGTGTGGAGCCCTTTTCTCTACACATTATATACAAATGACTGTACCAGCCCCTCACCTGGCTAAATGTTTCATCTCATCTCCTCCTCCTGCTGTATACAAGTATTGTTCTTCATCAGTATTTCACATTACTACCATCCGGATGCAGATACAGAACACTGAGGTTCAATAGAGCTTAAAAACCAGTTTCATCCCCTCAGCCATAACTGACATGAACACATACAGTAGTATCAGGACCTGTTGCTTTGTTATTATTGATGTCTGTTGTTGTCACATGTTTGTAAAATGTCTTTGATGTCTGAAGCATAATATAACTGTACAGTTTTGTGAAAACACATTTCCCATAGGGGATAATAAACTAACTAACTAACATAATATATAAAAGAAAAACTTAACTTTATCCTGTTAACACAAACAATGCAAAGAAGTGAAATGTCTTAATTAAACCTCTTAAAGATAAAAAAAATCACAGTGGAAAAATGTATCTGAAAAGAACAGGATGAGATTTCATTGAAGCTAATTATCCCTCATGTAATGATACAGCAGAAAATAATCTCCTTTGAAAGGAGGCAGGTAGTTTGTGTTTTAGAGAATTAATGAATTTCTTAAAGCAGCTTAAAGGTTTCCAACATAACTGGGAGCAATCACTCTGTTAGCTCAATGAAAGTGGGATTAACTCCCATCACCACCACACCCCCACCCCCCAAAATAACAAGTCATGGGTAACGCGGGAACTCAAGGTTGTTCTCAACAAGAAGAAGGCTGCCTTCACGAGTAGAGACAGGGAGGCGATGAAGCAGGAGGTTAAACACTGTGACTGTGTCTCAATCAGCACATTAACACTACTTCACGCACTATGTTTAAGTGCGTAGTGTGCTTACATTGACATTTAAGTCAAGTGCACTGAAAGTACCTGGCTGCTGCCCTGTAATTCTGCGACAGAGGCTAATTTGTGTAGATGTGAGTATGAAGTCATTTTGTTAAGGTTCTAATGTATACCACAGCTTGCTACATATCTAATGTGCTTACGGTAACTCATGGATCCGATCATTTGTTTAAGCCTGCGGTAACTGATCCAATACAGTTATCATATATAAATGTTAGCAGTTTTTAGCCGCGTTGTTGATTCTCTACTTGGATTTCTAAGCTAATCATGAAACTAAGCACAATATGAGTGGACCCCTACATAGTGGACTGGATTTCAGGCTACCTAACGGGCAGGCCGTAGTATGCCAGGCTAAAGAACATCAAGTCCAACACTGTGGTCAGCAGCACTGAGGCTCCTCAGGGCATGGTGCTGGCCCCCATTCTCTTCCCCCTGTACACCTCAGACTTCTGCTACAACTGGTGAACAGTGGTCAACATGAAGCTGGACACTCTGGTTACAGTGATAGAGATGAGGAGGACACTGGACAAACTGCTGGATATTATGGACAATACAGCCACCCTCTGCACACCGTCATCAGCAGCCAGAGGAGCTGTTCAGTCACAGACTGCTCCTGTTCAGGTGTAGGACCAACAGGCTTTATTAGATGGGAGGTGAGTGCCACCAGTCGGTAGTCATTCAGCTGCTCAAGATCTCCTTTGTCCACTACGCCATCAATCTCTACACCTCCTCACTCTGGGAGAGGAGGACATAAAGGACAGAGGACAGAAAGGGAGGACTGGTAGTATTGTACTTGTAATGTTCAATAACTTACCCAGACTGCAGTAGCTAGAACATATATAGTTTCTCCATTTTTCCTTTTTATTGTACTCACATCTTATTTTATTTATTGAATTATTGTTTCTTTGTATTGAGGAGTAAATCTAAGTCTGAAACAAACAACGATATGCCGGTGTTATGAACTCTTTATGTACAGCCGCTCGGGTACACGATGTTCTGAGAGCTGCGGAGCAGATAGGGAGGGGGCTGGATGGGAGGTGCTGCTATAGGCAGCAAAATGAAGCTAAAAGGCTGGAGGCAGGGGTGGGTTAGAAGTTCCTGAACCAAAAGGAAGATGAGACAGCTGTGACATGATCACAAAGCAGCCAATTGGAGCACGAGCATCATCCAATCCCAGAACAGACAGACGATATTGTTTTATTAATGTGTCCCAATGAAGTGCTGATATTTATTATTTAGTTGCTTTCAATTAATTTGTTTCTCTTTTCTCTCCATGTTGGCCGTATTGTGAAATATCCAGCACACACTGTACATGCAGTATATACGCTTCATCACGGTGTACCATTGTGCCAACTACATTTTTCTTTCTAGTATTATGTATGTAGATTATATCAAATTTATATCCAAAGAATCTTTTTAAATAAATTATTTATATTTATGTATGTTTATTATAATATATTTCTTATTTATTTGTTAATTCAATTAATTTTTTATTGATTGTCTATAATACATTATAATAAATAAACAGCAAAGAGTGAGAAAAGATTATTAATTTAATTTCCTTGCAAACATTTATTGCATTTTATATAATAAAAAAAACTAGACAGAGATAAAATTCTATACTTTGTACTGATTGCTTCATTAACTTAAAAAGCCTGTGAGTTTTGAGAAGTTGCTTGATTTGTATTTAATTATTACCTTAAGCTATTGATGGTTAGCTTATTAGCTGGTTAGCTAAAGAAAAAGGAGGGAAAAAAAACTTTCTTATCAATATACTATCAGAAAGTTTGATATATTTCCTCCTCTAATTTGTTGCCAATCTATGAGGACCACCACACACTTTAAAGCATCTCTTCCATAAACAGTGACTTTATAAACCACGGAAGCAGAACAACTCACAACCAGCACAAGCACAAGAGAGGTCGATTCACCCCTCGTCTTACCTCCACATGACCCCATGACCCTGCACAGACACCCCTCCCTCCCCTACCCATTCCTTTTACTTTCTCCTGTAACAACACATCATTAACCCACACACATTAACACATTAACACAACATTAAACCAATTATCCACTAACAAGAAAAATAGAGTCGCTGCAATATGCAGAGAAAGAGAGGTGCTGTTGTCAGAAGGAATATTTTATGTACATAATGTACATTTTCTGATACTCCTGATACTGGTGCATGCTTTGTCTTGATGCTGGTGTACCATTCTCACCTAATAAGCACTTTAAGCTGTCCTGTACACAAAAGGTGCTATATAAATAAACTTGCTTTGCCTAAAAGCAGCTGGATTGTGACCTTGTGTTGTAATAAGCAGATACAGATGATCAAGGGATGGTTGGATAGTTTGTTTGTCTTTTATTTTAGTACGCATGCTTGAGTTGATATTATTATTATCATTTGTGGAATAAAGCGGGAAAGAATCATACTGAAAGGTGCCCAGTGTGCCCATTCGAAGCAAATATCAGATAAATATCAGGATGATCAAAGACAGACTTTAAAATTGTTTTTTTTCATGTTTTTATATGTTTAAAATTAAAATATGGCATAAAAATATAATATTATAATATATTATAATATATAATATGAAAAATAATATTTCCTTTAATAAACGAAGCAATCAATAGTTGTATTTGTGTTTCTCACAGACTGCAGTATCTCAGCTTAGAAAATTGACATTTACCTAAAATAAGACCCTACCAAAAAATTTAAAATCAATTATTGTCCAGAATTTTTCCTTTCAGTTAGCAGCTTCTGTTTACCACTTTAACAAACATAGACTGGTGTGTTGCAGGTAACACGTTTATGCATGCATTCATTCACCTTTCCATATTAATTCATGTAGCGGGGTAGCTGGAGCCTTTTTTTTAAAAATTTTTTTAACACGTGTCTGTCCAGCATCTCAGCAGGCAGAATGATGGTCTGCCTGATGCCATGATGGGGTAGCTGGAGCCTAACCCAGACGGGAGGCACAGGCACACCTGGACAGGTCTCCTGTCCTTCACAGGACCACCAGTTCATGCATGAGATTCATTATCTTCAGAAAGCTTCTATTTCTGCATAGTCCTAAACAATTTGATCAGCAACCTTCAAATTAACATAGATTTTTTCATGTACAAACATTAGTTACTTAATTTATACAATAAAACCACAGATAAGAGCCATTGTTTCAACTGTTTCAGTAGTACGCAGCAGAAATTCAGCTGGAACCAGCTGGATTTACTTGACTTTTAAGAGCACGTGTGCTTCAGTCTGAGGCCCACAGCCAGAGAGCAACTTGTTCCTGATCACCCAGAACAACATTTACACACACATACACACCCACAAATTACACGCACTTCACTGTTGTCAGCATACAGGTCTGCAGACATTCATGTTAACGGGGTGCATGGATGGAGGTCAATAACCCTTGAACAGAAGGATAAACTCAGCAGCTTTAACATGATGTCACATTTCATTAAATATCTGCCACAAATCTGTTTAACTACACACTTTAATAACCTATTTTCCATTTAATAGCAAATATTCCCATGTGCTGGGAGGAGCTGCTTCCTGCAGCTGCAGTTATTTAGCTTCACTTTTTAAATCCTTTTGAATTTTGCATGAGCTGCAATATTTTTATCCTTTTAGAGGAATCTCCAGTTTTTCCCCGGCTCTGTTTTTCTTCATTTTGCAGAGATAATGTTCCCTTTTGTCCTTTGTGACGAGGATGTCCTTCATTTGGTGAGTTGGTGGCTATTTGGATGGCTATATGACCACCACTCCTTGATTCCAACAAGAGCTGAAACCAACAAAGTGTAGGATGAAGAAGAGCAGCAAGGACTCAATGTTCAACTCTGACCTATAATCCTCCAATCTCCACATCCTTGTTGTCCCGTCTGGTGTGTTTCCTTTGTCCTAAAGCTTACCTCAATCCACTCTTCCTGAAGCTGGGTGATAAAAACATTCCTATTCCAGAATATGAATGTTTACTGTATCTTCTTTATAAGTATGGATTTGGAGCTGGGAAAAAGCATCATAACATGAATCAGTAGCAGCAATCAAAACAAATATCAAGTCTCAGTACTTTAGTCTCTATCTGTTCCACACACAGGTTGCCCATTTTCACCGATTATTTTAATTCCTCTGAACCTCTTGCTTGTGTCAGAGTTGATGGTTATGAGTTTAATGCTCACCTGCAAGCAGGTGATGTATTATTAACACGAGGGAACCCGAAACATTCAATCCTACTAGTTTTTTAACTAATCAATACATTTAACGACTTTCTGGGTACCTGGATGGACTGGCGACCTGTCCAGGTGTACCCCGCCTCTTGCTGGGATTGGCTCCAGCCCCCCCGCGACCCCGCTCTGGGATAATAGCGGTAGAAAATGGATGGATGGACTTTCTGTGTAACTACAGGAAGATTGAGGCCATCACACGCCTCCAGTGGACTTTAAAGGTATAAAATATTTAGGGATTCAAATTCTATTTCCTGTTAAAACGATATTTGAGTTAAATGCTCCAGATCTGCTTAAGCTGCTGGGGAGGACGTGAAAAGGTGGACAGTGTCCCCCCTGTTCTCTTGGGGAAGATCTGAAGTTGTTTAAATTAACTTACTGCCATGGTTGGCTTTCTTCATATCATCTGTACCACTCAGATTTATCCCCTCTGACTCAATAAACCATGATAAAATAATGTAAATGAATATTAGGGCACTAATGTAAGAGTTGTATCTCTGCATTGTTTCATTTTAAAACCCTCCTAAATGTAACATTTCTTAAATAAATGTATTCTATATTTGATTATCTGGCAAATGTATATGATGTAAAGTTATATGGTTAACTTCAACAAGATTAGGAGGAAGTTTAAAGGCAACACATGGCATGCTGGTTTAGGGCCAATAAGTACCAATTTTGATACTGGTGCTGTCATTTGTTTTCTGTGTTCTAAAACCAAATGGACTAATACTTACCTCTTCATTTTTGTGGCTTTGTGGGAAACTCTCGTCCTTGGCTGCAGTTCTGCAAGTGCAAGAGTTTCCCTGAATTTCACCTTTCACCTGATTCAAATCAATGGGAAATTAGCCGACTTGTGCAAAGTGTGATATGAGAAAGCGTCAGGTCTCATGATGGATGCTGTTAGGAACCACCAAGCTGCCACAAAATGTGGAGTAGGCTGATATATTTTTCTGAAAAAATAAAAAAGTCATGCAATAGCAGGTTTAACTAAATATTTCTAACGACCTTAGGTGAAAATTTACCCATGTACGGTCCACAATAAATCATGCAGGGTTTGTTTCATTACATTTAGACCCCTTTAGCATTTTCTGTGTTAAATAAGACCAAAATGTTCAATTCAATATTTTATTGTCAATTTCTGGAGTATGTGAGTATGTACACGAGAATAGAAAAGGACATTATAAAAAATAAAAGAACAGTACAGTTATACAAAATGTGACATATAAACAACATTTTTTTTTTAAAAAAAGGTAAATACACACCCATCATATACATACACACACTGACCAAGCTTTTAGTGATCCGTATCACCGTCTGGATCCAGGAATGCTTCAAACTGCAAGATCTAACATGAGAAACATAAGTTCTCTGAGTGCTTTTCTAGTTATTGTCAATGAACATAAGTGGATCAGGTTTAATTTCATAACCATCTGCCTGATGATTAAGCATACCGAAGCAGAAACTGTCCAGACATGTCTGTAAGCAGCTGTAACCGGCCTTTGTGCCCTTCGGGTTAAAATGTGAAGCCACACCCATGTCAGTAAAGCTGTTAATGAGAATTCTCCATGACAGGCTGCTGTTATTGGGGATAGGCCCTGCCATTAAGCATGTTGTGCTTAACACCTCTTTCAAACAGTTTGACATCTTGTGGATTTCCAGTCCACAAGATTTTCCAGTTATGTAATCAACTAGCTGGAGTGAAAGCGAGTCTGCAGTTTTACCAACAACGGAATCAACAACATCTCACACAGACATACTATAATTTCCTCATTAAACCATTCAATAACAAAATTATAGTTTAGATCAGGCTTTTAATCCAAACACTTATTTATACGGACGGACGGACGGACAGATTGATGAATGGATGGATGGATAGATGGATAGAATGATAGTCAGTCAGTCAGGTGTGTTGGAGCATTCAGTGTAAACACTGAAAACCCAGAAAAAACAGAGGTCAATATACTAGGTCCCAAAAACCTGAGAGATGCCCTCTCCGACCAGAGAATCGCCCTGAGCGGTGTCAGTATATCCTCTGGTTCTACTGTATGAAACCTGGGAGTTTTATTTGATCAAGATTTATCATTTAAGGCTCATATAAACCAAGCTTGTAAAACAGCATTCTTT
>JBAMHV010000014.1:25020658-25033960 GCA_037177535.1 Pseudomugil gertrudae
GGGAGAGTGATGTGCTGATAATATTTTGGTAACACTGCTTTCATGTTAGCTCTGTTGAAATCCCCCAAAACAATGAATGCAGCATCAGGATTTGAGTTTTCAAGTCCGTTTATAATCCCATACAGCTGCTCTAGGGATTTGCCACAAGATCGTTTAACACTCAACAAACCTCCATTCACCAATGTTGGAATAGATTATTTTGGACCCTTTGAGGTGAAATGTGGAAGGAGTAAAGTAAAGAGATATGGTGTGTTTGTTACATGTCTCGCAGTCAGAGCAATTCACATAGAAGTTGCCCATTCACTTGATACTGATTCATGTATTCAGAAGGTTTATTGCAAGGAGGGGTCAAGTATCTGTTATGAGATCAGATAATGGTACAAATCTGGTGGGTCCGCAGAAAGAAATCAAAGAAATCATTCCCAGATTTCAGACATGCTAATGCAAAGGAATATCACCTGGATCTTTAACCCGCCTGCAGGCTCATATTTTGGAGGAATCTGGGAGAGACAGATTCGATCTGTTAGGAGGATTGCAGCTTCTGAGAGAGCAACCTCTTGATGATGAGCGTCTTCAGACATTGTTATGTGAAGTTGGAGCTATTGTCAATGGCAGGCCAATAACAAAGGTGTCAAATGATCAGAATGACATGGAGACACTCACACCTAATCTTCTGCTTCTTCTCAAGAGACAAGCAGCTTTACCTCCTGGACTGTTTCAAAATGAGGATTTATATGCCAGAAAGAGATGGAAGCAAGTCCAGTACTTGTCAAACATTTTTTGGAAAACATGGACAAAAGAGTACCTGCCACTTCTTCAAGAGAGACGGAGGTGGTCAGCTCTCAAAAAAATTTTGAAACCAGGAGATGTTGTCCTCATTGTGGATGACACCAAGTGCACCAAGGGGTTCCTGGTTGATGGGGAAAGTTGAGAGGACACTTTGACTCAAATAGACTTGTCAGACGTGCATTTGTTAAAACTAAATCCAGTATTTTGGAAACGCCAGTTGATAAATTGTGTTTGTTACTAGAAATGGATGAGTAAATGTTGATGTTGACATGGTAACTGTATATTATGTATGTTAAGGTGCAAGTTTAGCGTTTTGTCATAGATCTTGTGCTTGATTAAAGAGGTTAAAATAGTCTAGTATTATTAAGACTAATACAACATTGTGTTCTTATATTTAATCGCAACAGACATGAGTTTTGATGTAAATGACGCTTAAATGTCATATGATGTAATTGTTGTGTAAACAGTAACAATTACAGAAACACCATTTTTCATGATTATCATTTATGGCTTAAATTTGACTGTGTGATTGGGCGTTGCGGCCTCCGTAGCTGATCCGGATGTATGCCGTTACGTTTTTTATGTTCTGTAATAAATGAGCGGATGGCAGAGCCACACGGTGTTTTTACTGTTGATGAAGTGAAACATGCTGACTCAACACGTAAAACAGTCTCTCTCGCCATCTGTAAGTTTATAAAGACTTCTTTTAAAAATATGAAAGATAAGAAGAGGACTTTAAATCTGGGTTGGTGGTAGACAGCAGACCTTCAGGGGTCTGGTTCTGTCCCATTTTCTGATAAGCTGGGCAGTTTAGATGGAGAAACGGTGCAGATGACCTCAGTATTATTCAGATGGTCATACAGCTGGTATGGTATTTAAATCAGTGTTTAGACAGCAAATTACTGTTCAAACAAGTGGAATGAAATTACTTCTGCACCACATGAAACCATCCCAGGTTTGATACTTTAACTGGACCAGGTGCTTGAACTGAGTTGGCTCTGTGTGTGTGCATCTACTATCCTAGAAAAAGACAATCAGTGAGACAAATGGAGTTATTTAGTTTGTAAGCACATATATGAAACAGGTTTCACATATATCTATGACATGTTTAACCAGCACAGAAACCTCCAAGAATCAATTTTATAATAAAATTTACTGGTAAAAAGGAAAATTCTATCTCTGTTTGACATTAGCTGCCATCACAGCTAAACACAGCCCCCTGCTGGCTTATTATCATCATTCAACAATCTGATCAGAGCAGATCCACCATCGTCTGAAGGATCAGAAAGCTCTAACACCATCTCCTGGGTTTGTCCTCTAATATTTATTCAGCTGGCAAATTGAAATGTGATGGAGGCATTTAAATAATTCTTCATTATGTAAATGATGAAGGCAATTTAACAGGATAATGGCAATCTCTTCATCCATCTGGACTGGAGCATTTATGCTGCGTCTTTATTAAAAAACAGATGGTTATTATTAAACAGATTGTAAAATGTTTGTATTCAATCATGCCATTTCTTTTCTGTTTTCTTCTCACATTCACACCTACAGACCCAGTCAGTGTGTTTTTGTTGAACAGATGAACTTTAAAAAAACATGTTATGATCTCCCTAATAGGAAAATTATATTTATGGTTTAGTTAAATTATTTTTAAAAAGCATTGAAAGAGTTTTACTTCATTTTCCATTTTACTACTTAAAAATTACAAAGATAAATGCATCCAGTTATGTATATTTTAAAATAAATACTTTCAACTCTACAGAGGACATTAAAATAATAATAAAAGCACACTGAGAGAGCAGACTTTTTGAGTTATGTTGCTAACAGACAAACAAACTCTGGGGAAAACATTACCTCCTCGGCGGAGGTAAAAAATAAACAAAGGTTCTTTATTGTAAGATACTTCAGGAAAGTTTAATCTTACCCACCATCTGCAGGGGGATCCAAAGCTGAACATCATCAGTCTCATCTGACGGCTCATTTCTTCTTATATGCTTAAGAATAAATGTAAGCTTACACTACCACTAAATTCAATGGGAAGGTGTAGCTTAGCATATCAAAGCATCCACTTCATCTTGACACATTCCTGTTTGCCTCTACATGCTTTTCTTATCATTAGACTTGTGTACTTTGTGTCTTTGTGTACGTAACTGTCTGTCAACACCACAGAGCCTCGTTCATTCCTCACAAATCTGTTAATGGAGTCACATTTTCTAGTTTGAGAAAATAAATGTTACATTTCACAAACAAATTCATTTACCCGTGAACAAACCGCATGATTCATAGATGATGATGTGACAGCCATGAGACTGAGCAAGTCTCTCTAAAACCCTCTGAGTCTCTGTCTCCAAATCTTTATGGACATTATTTATTGAGTGTAGACCAAAAACCCAAATCGGAAAGCACATTTTATTGGCTTGTATAAATTGTACAGAGCTGTAGCTTCCTGCTTTGATCCTGCATGTATTGGCCTTTATCTCCAGAGCACATAAAAATAATGCTTTAGTTTCATCTGAAGGGCATAAGAGCCACTTTGATTTAGGACGTGGCTAATATCTGCATCTCCCGCTGATGGATGTGCTTTATCCCAGCCCGAACCACAGAGAAAAATTATTCTTGAGGTCCAACTGTTACTGAAAGCTCTGTTAAAAATAAAATTAATCAAATATTTCAAATTATTCTCAAAATGAACAACTTTGTGAGGACATTTTTGTGGTTATCATATTTTTTGGTGTTACTCTTGAAGCAAGCTTGCAAACGACAATTCGAACCATCATTTATACCCTTCCTCGTGGGATTTTCTGTGTTATACTGTCTGGCTACAGTGGTCTATTTCACATGAAGTTGTGGGGAGACTCTCCAGCACTGAGATGCTCAGTGGGATTAAAGCCAAACTGGTCGATGCAGCACCACAAACTAAAATGTCTGATGCACCTCTAAGCTTCACTGCAAGTCTGAGGCAGGTCGTGAAATAAGCTGATTGGAGACTCTAAATTGCCCAATGAAGTGAGTGTGTGTGTGCATGGTTGTTTGAGTATGTGTGTTGGCCCTGTGGCCCTTGGAAACCTGAACTGGTGACCTGTCCAGGCTGTACATCGCCTTAAGATGTCAGCTGGGATTGGCTGATAATGATGCTGTTGATAAGCAAAGTCTTCACTCAGCAAAATAGTAATACTGTATGAGGTAAGCTTACTTATCCTAAATAATAAGACACACAGATTAAGTTACACTAAATAGTATTTAAACTTTTTCCACCACTTGATGGATTCTAAACATTACCTGTGTGTGGTTAAAGGTGCCTTAAATAACCCGATTTTTTCTAGTGAGACACGTAAACCACCCCAAAAATACTCAAACCAGACTGAAAATATCCTGCCTCTGCCAACCCTAACCCTAACCCTAACCCTAACCTTAACCTTAACCTTAACCTTAACCTTAACCTTAACCCCAATCATGCTCATTGAGAAAAGCAATGTCCTGCGTCTTTAAAACAACAAACTTTTAAAAAACCTCTGGATGTTCACCCCCAGTAATAACAACATTTTCATGTTATTTCTCAGTAAACTGAAAATAATATGACATAGCTGATATTACAGACCACTCTTACATCCACCTTGACTTCCTATGTGGCTCAGTGACAACATTCTCTGCTTTCAATCAACTGTGATACTTAATTTCCTCCCAGAGTTTCCCCGCTTGCTATGTGACACAACTATGTGTGAGTCACGACTCCTTATTTCCATAAGATCTGCTTGTCATAGGAATCCACTATAATTCTCTAAAGGATTTTAGTTGTGTAGTACTGTGATGTTTAATTTGGGTTTCCTGTTTTATTTTGTAGGTTCTTTCCTCTTGTGTGCTGTATCCTGTTTAGTTTCCATTTCATCAGCTCATCTGGTTTGAGTACCTCATTTACTTCATTTCTACCTCATTAGTCCCTCAGTGTATTTATACTCCTTTGGTCTTCAGTTTCCTTCATCATGTTACCCTGTTGTCTTCCTCTGTCCAGTGTTTTGGTCGTGTTGTGGATAATATGATGGACTAAAACATATTCCTGTATTCTGTGTCCTGCCTCGCCATCCTGCATTTGGGTCCCCACATCTCTGAAAACAGGAACTTTTGCTACATTGTGAGAACCTAACTTGAACGGTATGGCATAAGAGGTACAGTACAACACTGGTTACAAAGTTATTTTAAAAATAGGCTTCAATATGTGAGCATTGATGATATAAAATCAAATCTTAAAAATGTAATCTGTGGAGTTCCCCAAGGCTCAGTGTTGGGCCCAAAGTTATTTATACTTTATATAAATGATATTTTTACAGTAAATGATGTCTTCAAATATATGTTTGCAGATTATACAAATTTATTTTGTTCTAAGGGAACAAAAAGGAGTTGTTAGCAACTTTGGAAACAGAATTGATTAGGTTAAACAAATGGTTTGCTTTAAATGTTATTGTTAAATGTAAGTAAAATCACATTTATGTTGTTTGGTAGTAAAAGGACAAACATTGAGGTAAACTCTAACTTAAATAATGTCATAATTTAAAGAGTTTATGAAACTAAGGTTCTGGGAGTAATAATAGATCTGTTGGAAGCCTCAAATAAAATATGTAAAACAGAAACTATTTCTGTTATTTACAAAGTAAAAGATTTATTGGATAAAAATGGTCTTCATTTGCTGTATTTTTCACTTGTGATGCCTTACATGAAATACTGTGATGAAATCTGGGAAAATGTATATAAAACAAATTTAGATCTAATAATTAAAATGCAGAAAAGAGCTATAAGGATTATTAATCAAATTAGATATCGGGAGTCGGCTTTTTATAAAGATCACGTACGGTAAAATTCTTGGATATTGTTTATTTAAAAACATTAGAAATTATGTTTTGAGTGGTAAATAAGGTAATTCCTGCTTGTATTAAAAAGATGTTTAAGTTAAGGCAAGGGATTTATAATTTAAGGAGGTTGCTAATGTTTGAAACTTACAAAACCAGAATTAATCTCTAATTGTACTAAAGTACAAATGTGTCGGTGTTGGGTGTAAAACTATGGAATGAATTAAATGATTAAATAAAGATGTGTAATTCTCTGTTAGTGTTAAAGTAGACTTTAAAATATAAAATTATTCATGGTTACTAAGTTAATTTAATGTGATGTAGTACTGATGTTTTTTGTGAATCATTTCCATGATGGTACAGGACAAAAATAAGCCCGGGGGCTTCAGCCATTTCCTTTTTCAGTAGAAAATAAGTTGTAGAAATGTGATTTCATTGTCATTTCTGTTTTGTTTTTTTTTAACTGAAATAAAAGCATTTATTCCTTTTATTCATTCAACTAAAGTTTTTGTTTGTCATGGTCCCAAAAGGTCCAGATATGCAGCATAAGCTGTCACAATGGAAACACTATAACTCTGACTTTGTCAATATTAAGAGAGCAGCACAATTCCATATAAGCTGATAGATGAACTGTACAAGGTTGTATAATATCCTTATGAGCTTTTAGTTGATCGCACCAACACGCCACACCCGAAAGATAAAATGTACATCACATTCGTCACATGTGCTAATGAGTTTGTCACATTTGAAAGAAAAGGCCATCTACCAATTAACTGAGGACAGCGTGATTCTCCACGCTGTTAGTAGGACGTCCATCTCATGGCCATCACTGCCCAGCAGATGAAAGGGCCATTTTCACACCATGATAAGGAAATGTGTTGGAGTAAAGTTGAGCTGAGAGAAATGTAATTGCTACTTGAGGAGAAAGAAATGTTCAAGGTTGATGGATCACATTGTGCCAACATCAAATAGCATATTTTAGAGAATGATGCCAGTGATTAAAACTGTGATCCTCACTGATGGTTTTTGTTCCTGGTAATTAAACAAAATGGAATTACTGGGATGGCGTGCACAGCTGAGGACAAGGTGAAATGACGCAGAGATGTTTGCTGAAATAGCTATTTTAACCAGATGGAACATGGAAATTATATTTAGTTATTTGGACAGTTTCAGAAACTTCATTTCAGTCTCTGACTTTCTAAAAAATGACTTATCACAACAAGATATCTCAAAAAATGCAGGAGGAAGAGGAAACTTATGGTGGCCACATTATGAGGTGCACTTTCTGGTGCTGGGCTGGACTCCCTTTTCCTCCCGAACTGCAGAAATTCTTAGTGTGATAGTTTCAACATAGTGCTACATACATTGCTCATATTTTGCTCCATACCGACACAAAGCATCACACAGGTACATGAGTTTCAACCTCCTTTAATTTAGAATATAAATTATCTTTAAAAAGATATAAATCTTCTCCATTATATCCACGGTATGTTCATTATGCTTTAATTCAGGTCACTGCGCATGCCTGCTCGCTTGTTCTGTCACAATGTATTCCATCTCCTTTCTCCTCTGCTGAATGAAGTGAAGGAGTGTCATTAGTGTTGAGCTGCTACTTCAACCTGTCTATCTATATCTATATACCATAGCTGTTTCCCACTGTTTGTGGGTAAAGCCTAGACAGGACAACTACTTCAAACTAAAAGCAACATTTTTAAAAGAGCTTCTGATTACGTGTTCGTTCATATTGTAGCCATAAAGATAAGCTAGAACAGGAACCCTAACCATTAACTAATCTGATGAAAGTCTCTGAAACCAAAGCTCCTGCTTTTGTGGCCTCTGCTGTTCCACAGAAAGGATCTCCAGCAGACATCAAAATCATTTTTTATCATCTTTGGATGATATCACACCCCTAAACAAACAGATTTAAAGACAACAGAATTTTTAAGTTGTCTAAAACCATATTGTCACCAATCTCTGCTGACCCAGGCCAATTCACCAGCTGACTGTAGTAATGTTGGTTACATGGTGATTGCAGATCAAGGTTGTTCTTTTTGTCTGAACAGATGGACTAATGAAGGAGCTGGGGATCTAACCAACACCATACTGGTGGACAAGCTGGTCTTCCAAATGGGCCACCTCGTGTATCAGGACTAAACATTTTTTCTTCTGAGCATTTTATGAGTTGTTCAGCTCACGGCCTTTATTTCAGTGCTTATCATGAAGATGCATCTTTTCACCTTCTGTAATCCATCATCTGTACATCGCTCAAACCATTCGGACAGGGAGTGGTTGTTCCAGCTGCTTCATATCAATTTGCACTGCAGACATTTTTATTTCATGAGCCACAGCTCAGATTTGCTGATGATTTATACTTGAGATTACGGAGAATCTGAGGAATGCAGTGAACAGCCAAAGCACCGCACTCATACTGCAATTAAACCTCTGACTGTTACTCTTAAAGAAACTTTCATTGTCACCTGTTTTTGTGCATGCTGTCAGAACTAAAATCATGTTTGCTGTCATCATCTTGTGTATTGTGTGCAGTTTATAACCAACTGAATGGCACAAAGCCATGCAAACATTTACAATCAAATAAAACGATGGATTCCTGCTTTTAGAGCAGTACCCAGTCTATACCTGAGGATCATACCTGTGACCTCACACTTAATTAATTCCATTTCTGAGGAGATTAATAAAAGATTTAAAAAGATAAGCCTTTAATTTAAGTGATGGAAGAAAATTTCTATTTCACCCAGCTCTGCAGAAATGAACTGGGACACCGTTATGGGGGAACAATTAAAAGCAATCGAGGTGTGAAGGGCATTTCAAGCAATATCATAGAGATGGTCCAGGAAGACTACTCTTACCTGTATTAGGAATATATGCTATATATGCATTTTATCATATGCTTTTATCTTCATTTGGATTGATTATTCTAACAGTCTGTTTGTATATCTTCCTAAAAAAGAAAACAGATAACAAAACAATTAGACAACTGCAGCTAATTCAGAACTCTGCAGGTAAAGTCCTCGCCAAGACTAAGAAAGTGGATCATATCAGACTTTAATGTTCTGTTTCTGTTTCAGGACTAAAAACATCAGAAATCTCCTGACCCAGTATAAATCTAGAAGACCCCTCAGGTCATCTGAATCCAGTCTTTTATTGGTTCAGAGTTAGAACCAGACATGATTTAGACATCTATGTGTGAAACAAACTCCCAGAAAGCCTCAGATCAGCTGAACCATCCAGGCTAAATATCCACCTGTTTTTAGTTGCATTTCAGTAGTTTTTAATCAAAATACAAATCTGCAAAAGTTTTATTTTAGGCTCTCATTTTCTAATGTTTTAATAGTTTTTATCTAATTTCCTTTACTTTCCTTCCCCTTTTGTTTTTATGTTAAATTATGCTTCTATTGTATCACGTTTGTGTCTCTGTAAAGCACCCTGTTGCTGAAGTGTGATATACAAGTAAAGTCATCATGACAAAAACTAATAGTAAAAAATCTTCTCTAACTTAATTATCAAATGTTATGCAAAGAGTTTCTGACTTTACAGGAAAAATGTTGGATGTTGATGATTTTATTGACTAAGCACAATTTCTGTTTGCATCTTGATGATGTTAGACTACAGCAATGAGCCAGGATTGTTTTTTCCCCATTATAATTCCCATTGATGGGCACTGGGTCGTGGCAAGGAAAAAAAGACAATGGCAGCTCAAGGGCTTTTTTGTTAGCCACTTCATCACTACTTGGACAGCAGCAGTATGAAATAACTGATGTATCCATCTGCATTCTGTGGGCTCATGAATGGAGGCAGTCAGTGCTCTGAAACCAGCATCTGCCGTGATGACAGTAAAATCATCGTAGCCACAGCCGAATGCTCACCATAGACAAGACTATTTGTGTGCTATGAGTTCCCCTCGCTTCTACAGATCTCATTGTTTATTCCATACAAATCACTTCCATGCCTCAAGACAGAGAGCAACTTATTAAAACCAGGAAATTATTCCACATTTAATTTTTGCACCCCACAGCCCAGAAAATTTGGGATAGGGTGTATTATGGGTTTGAAATGAGGTTAAAAGGATGGTGGAATGTAAAAACCAACATGTGATTGTAATAATAATTTGGAACAAGTCATGGAGAAAAGATGGACAAAGGATATCCAGTCTGTTCCTATATGTGTGAGTTTGTTTTTGCCACATTTATCATCAATACTTGTATAAATCTAAACTTGGCTGAGGTGACAGAACCAGATGTGCAGAGTCCATTTTCTAGCCAAGAGCCCCATCTGCTGGAACTAAAGTGCACAACCCAGATTATTGTACCTGACATAGTCCTATAGCAGAAAAAATTGATAGTTTTCTTCCTATCCAGCCATCCATCCAGTCTCTGCCACTTATTGTATCTGGAGGCTGGTTCACGGGAGACGCGCCCTAAAGACCCCAGCCACATTTGCCAGCTCATCGAAGAGTGATCCAGATGTGTTCCCAGGCCAGCCGAGAGATAATCCATCCAGCATTTCCTGGGTCTCCCCCGGGACCTCCTCCCGCCATGATGTGCCCGGAACACCTCCCAAGGTAAGCATCCAGGAGGCATCCTAACCAGATGCCCGAGCCACCTCATCTGGCTCCTCTCCATGTGGAGGAGCAGCGGCTCTACTCTGAGTCCCTCTCGGATGGCCGAGCTTCTCACCCTATCTCTAAGTAGTAGTCCAGCCACACTGTAGAGGAAACTCATTTCAGCCACCTGTATTTGTGATCTTGTTCTTTCGGTCACTACCCCACAGCTCATGACCATATAGGAACAGACAGTACCAGTCAAAAGTTTGGACAGTTTCCTATGAGATTAAATGGGAAACTGTGTCTATGGTACTAAAGATCGACTGGTAAATTGAGAACTGCCCCTTCTTGCTGAGCTTCTTCTTTAGATCAGCGCAGAGTCCACATCCCTAGTTTCTGCCTCAACAACCCAAAGCCGCATTCTGCTTGCCTGTCATTACCCCTCAGCTGTCTCCGGAGTCACACAGGCCAAAAAGGTCTGTGTGGACTCCTTCTTCAGCTTGAAAACACCCCTCACTACTGTTGTCCAGCAGCAAGTCCCGGGATTATCACCACAACAGGCACCAACAACCATACGGCCACAGCTCCAGCTGGCTTCCTCAAAAATGGAGCCACGGATCACAGTTCACTCAGATTCAGTACCCACCATCTCACTCAGGACATGGTAGAAGCTCTGCCGTAGTTGTAGCTTTCTCTGACAAGGGTCTTTGCCAAACAATCCCAGCAGATCTTCACATGTTTGGGTCTGCCAGACCTGACCGGCATCCTCCCCCACATATGAGCCAACTTGGTGGTAATCACTGACATCTCCACCCCTCTCTTCACCTGAGTGTACAATACATACAAAAAAACAACATGACGAGCACAGAAGTCCAATAACAAAACACCACTGTGGTTTAGATCGGGGGTAAATTATTCCCCTCCCTGAATCTTACCAGGTTTCACTGTCATCGCCCACATGAGCATAGAAGTTCCCCAGTAGAAGGAGGGAGTCCCCAGGGGAGTCTCCAACACTTCTCCCAAGGACTCCAGAAAGGGTGGGTACTCTGAGCACGAACAACACTGAGGACTCGTGTAACGGCCCGAAGGTGGAGGTAGGCTACCCTCTCATTCACCAGGGTGAACACCAATGTACAGGCACCAAGCCAGGGGACAATGAGTATGCCCACGCCTGCTTAGCACCTCTTTACTCACCCAGAGTAATTCCAACGTGGAAGGTCTAGCCCAGGGTTCAGCAACATTTAACGTTCAAAGAGCCTTTTAAACTCAGTTTCCACAGAAATGACAACACTGTGAGCCGAAAACTGTTTTTGACATTAGCACACACGTACACACATAGGCTATATATACAGTACCAGTCAAAGGTTTGGACAGGTTTTTTGTTTTTGGACAGTTTTCAATTAAATCCAATAGGAAACTGTGTCCAAACTTTTGAATGGCACTGTATGTATATATGTATGTATATATGTGTCTTCTTCAAACATGTTATAAAGTCATTCCCTACATACAACTCTGTGATAATAGGTTCTGAATCCTACAGTGAGATTAACCTGAAACTTCCGCATTGGTGTACGTCACGTACAGTACGTGACGTCACATGAATAACCCCGCCTCCCTGTTTTGGGACCAGATCTGGACTAGACCGATAACGTGCTATTTTTAACCCCAGAGTTTTTTCTCCTTTTTACATGAACTTAAACACACTGTACGCTTCTCAGCCTCGTCAGTTCTGTAGATGAAGCCGAAATATTACACTGAAATATCAAAGCGGAAGTCGCACTTGTAGAAGTTTGACGTCGGGTGATGAGGCGAGTTTCTTCCTCGCGCTAATTTAACATGGAAGGGCGTGAAAACATGCCCGTGGAGGCTGTCAACATCGAGCAGGATGCTGCTTCGACCCCCGGGGAAGTGGACGCCACTGTGCTGCTGCTGGGAGCGGGAGTTACAGCCATCACACACCCGCTGCTATACGTCAAACTGCTAATACAGGTAGCTGGTGTAGCTAGCTAACAGCTGCTGTGTGGTTTCTAAAACACACATTTAACTCTGCTGCTAAACGCAACTCTTTTTCTAATCATTCTAAACATGGGTCAGTATTGTTTTGTGGAGCTGGTGTCTGGATAGATATGTTTTCTCAACAGTAGGATATCTGAAACCAGTATGATCCATGTACCAAACTGGTCCCATTTACCCAAACTGTGCAGATCTGTCTAACCAGAAAGCAGGTTTTCATGATTATGTTTTTACTGTGCATAAAAGAGTCTGGAACACACAGCTGTAGGTTGTTTATTTATTTAAAATGCACATGCAACATATTGCACAATTTAATCTTATTTGTTTACATATTTCTCTTAATTTTAGCTGGTTTTGTTTACTGGTACATGTGCTTTTTAGATAACCATTTCATTTGTATATCTGTTAGTATTGTCTCGGTATAAATTAGTGACTCATTTTTGTTATTTTTATTTAATTGTTGTAGGTCAAATGTTTCATCTCTACTAAATATGTTTGCTCAGGATCTGAGTGTTTTCTCAGGCAATTTATTCTCTTTGTTGTTTTTTGTTTCATTAAAACCTTTTGTTAGTGATCTGGCTTTAAATTTTATTTATGGTTTATTTTAGGCTAAATTATTTGGAAATGTTGTTTTCAGATAATTTTGCAAGAAGACTTCTATCCACTCACTTTGTATAGAAAAATCTAGTGTGGCAGAATGATAAAAGAGAAGATTGTACATGTAACATTATCTCTACAAGCACATTGGCAGTGTGACAGTCTGAAGCACCCCTTGGGCCCCAGCCGTAGACAGCAACTTGACAGCAAAACTGTTTAACACCGCTGAATTGAAATCCTTGTTAACAAGGTTGTTAAGAGCTTAATGTGAAAGTTAATTAATCTAAATCAGTTGTGTTGAAGTAGGAACATGTAGGACATGCAGGTCATCCTGAGGACCTGGATGATAAAACACTAGCTTATATTTATATGTGGGACTGGCTTACTGACCCAGCTGCACTTATTCCCACCCACAGTCCCACACTACTTACACACTACTTACAAGTTTATACTGATTAGTCAAAACTTGGCAGAAACCCCACGAAGAACGGTATATAT
>JBAMHV010000014.1:25058258-25082589 GCA_037177535.1 Pseudomugil gertrudae
TTCATTTAACTACAGTTCAGCCCTCATTCATGTACAAAATACTTCATCTAACTACAGTTCAGCCCTCATTCATGCACCTGGCTGTCTTACGTCAAGACAAAATATCTTCATAGTATTGATAATTGTGTATGCTGGTGTTCTAATAATGACACTTTATTATAATTATGATAATGTGTTATTTCAAAGTCTTTTAGACCTAATCAAAACCTTTAGCATGTCAAATGACAACAACATTATTGATTAAAACCAGTGTTATTTATGAGGACTGGAAATAAAGAGTAGATGTACTACGGTTTTATTTCATCACATGCTAAACAAAACCATTTATATTTAAGATTTTTTATAACCAGCAGCTTAATTGCCTTGTATATATAGTGTAATAATCAATATTCCCTTATTTATTCTGTTTCTCAGCATATAATAAGAGGCTGTAGTTCAGGTGGAGGAGCAGTCATCTTCCAGATTCCACACTATATACTTAAACAAGATACTAAAACCTGCATTTCCCCGATGTGTCTGTTTGTGTATGAGTATATGTGTAAATGGGTGGCTATAAAATGTAGTGTAAAGGGCTTTGAGTGGTGGGCGTGATTGGAAGTGTTATAAGTCCACGTACCTCTTTGAACCTGTCTCTAGTATATTTACTGTACCATGTGGATGTGATTATAATGACATTGCACTTTAATAATAGTGTGTGAAAATGTCTCGTAGTGTAAAAAAAATCCTTTTTAAGGTTTGTGTCTACAATTCCTTCCAAATCCATCCATTTTTTACCGCTTTTCCCTGAACGGGGTCACGGGGGGCTGGAGCCAATCCCAGCTCACAACGGGCGAGAGGCGGGGTACACCCTGTACAGGTCGCCAGTCCATCACATGGCCAACACACACAGACAAACAACCATGCACATACACACTCCTATGAGTCTCCAATCAGCCTATCCTTCCTAATCATCCTAAAATCCAAGTTGGAATGATGTTCAGAAAAAAACACAGAAATCTTTCCAGTATTTTTACAGGAAGTTGCTAACAAACCCTTAAAGTGTCCCCTCTGCTCCTGAGCCACAACCAGCAGCTGTAGTTTTCATGAGAATATTTCAGAAAGTCTGAACTCTGTGATCTTTCCTAACTTTTCTTTCTTGTTCTTGTCATAGTGGAACTGGTGTCTTCTACCAGGCAATGCCTGCTATTGGAGCCAATGGAAAGAACGTCATGAAACTGATTCCTGTCCAAATGGTCAATGGACGGTTTGTCCAAACGCAGATGAGCAAACCCAAAACCAGACCAGCTCCATTTGAGGAGGTCACCTTCAGCGCTGCTTCTGCACCTGTTGAAATCCCTAGAAAAGAACCCTTCAATCAGACTTCCTCTCAGCAGTTTATCAAGAAGCAGGTTTCCCTCCTGAATGCTTTACCAAATCAGGTGACGCTAGCTCTCAGTAACTCAGCCAAACAGCAACAGACTAAGGTAACCCCTCGGGTGGTTGCACCTTCAACTAACTCGGAGAAGTTGGTGAAACTTCCATTTCAGCTTCCAGTGATGGTGAAATCTCCAGCCCTCCCCAAAGGACAGTGCTTACAGATTCCTCCCACCGCTCAAGTCCAGAGGGTCCCTGCATCCCAGCTCCCTCCCCGTGTCAAGGATCAGATCTTTACCTCATCCACAGACAGTCTGGCTAACTCGGGATCAAACAGCGTGGTCTACGTGTCTCCTGTCACCACGGTGAATCAAGGTCTCTGCGAACCGAGCAGCTCTGCGTCTCAAACACTCAAGCTGCTTTCCCAGGCTGCTTCCCCAAGAGCTGCAAAACCACATCTAAAGCTCATTCCTAAAGTTTCCCAAAGGCCCAACAGCCCCATAAGGTGGGTGATTGAGGAGACGGAGAGCTTTGTGACGCAGAAATATCCCCTTTCTTCAGCGGTCACCTCAGAAATCATTCAATCTGTAAGTGAGAGAGAAAACAAAAGCAGAAACCAAGTGTTTCCATCAGGTCAGAGGACCGATGTGCAGGGACAGGAAAATGCTCTGGTCGTGTGCAATGGGAAGGTGTTTTTTGTGGCCAACAAGGGCAGCTCCTCGTTTCAATCCACAGTAACAGCACAAAGCTCAAATATCAACAAAAGCACCATTCCTCCCCCTCCTCCTTATCCTCCTCCTCTTCATCCTCCTCATCAGCCTCATGAGCCAGCTACACCTAAAAAGAACCCAGTTCTCAGACCTCCAGGAGAGTCAAGTGAAGTCATTGATCTCTGTGATGATGATGATGATGATGATGATGCTCAGCAAGACCTAACTCAACAGCCCTCTACATCTTGCACGTCTCATCCCGATGAAGACAACGTGATATTTGTGTCGTATATTCCACCCAAGTCTGAGACGATGTCCAAACCCCAAGCAGGGGTCATAAAGGAAGCGAACCGGACCACATCAAGCGGCTCCATCAGCACCGCTGATGTTTCTGCCCAGAGAGAAGACCCAGACCGGAACATCACCTTCACCCAGTCCACCCAGTCCTCCGCCCAGCTGCTGGCCAACATGCAGAGTTCAGTAGACCACAACAACCCAGGAGAACATCCTCAAACTGAAGGGAGCACTGAGAAAAAGGAGGTGAGAGGATTTCTTAATAGAAATAAATAATTCAGGTCTATTAAGCGTCTCTGTGAGGAGTGTTTGTGTCCTGCTGGGTCTGTAATATTTATCAATATAAACGGTTTATAAGCGAGTGTCTGGGGGAATACCGATGTTTACATGGGCACTTTGAGCTTCTCATCAGGAATTATGATGAAAACGTGTCTTTAAAAATAAAGAGAAAAACAATCCTACCATGATCAATGCAAAATACTAATTAATGATTTGTATCGTTACAAGCAGGCGCCCAACAAACTGATGTGTTGCCACCCGTTTCGCTCTCAGACATCCGTGTTTATCTTGTTCCTATACACCTGCCATGAATTTAAATGCTACAGATCAGTACATGCATGTTACCTAACTAGTTGTTTAATCAGAAACTACCTCTGAGAGACCTGATTGGAGCAAGAGGATCCAGACGGTGATCCGGATCACTTCTAACATTTAATGGAATCTACAGAGAGCAGAGTTATGAGCCTGGTGGATTTCTAGAGGAGACTGAGGAAGGAGTCGCAATGATCGGCATGTGAGGTGACAAAAATGGAGGCAAGGGAGGAGCAGAGTCATTAATGTTGTGAAGGTGGGAAGACAGATGACACCCTAACACTTAAGCTGAGTGGAGGGGGAGACAGAGGAACCACCAGGGGTAAGAGAGGAACTGTCAGCGTTGGATAATTAGGATTTTGTACCAAGAAGCTAAGAAGAAGCTCAGTTTTTCACTGTTGGGTTTCATAAAGTTTGAGCTGCACGAGGATTTGACTTTGGATAAGCAACTGAGCAGAGTAGGAGTTAGAGTCTGGCTTGCTGGAAAGTTACAGATGGCTGTCATATATTTAATGGTCACATACTCATAACAGACTACAGAGACGTTTAATGTTGGCTCTTGTTTTTTCTTTGGTTTGTTTTTTTTTTGTCTTTTTTCCGTGGTAAGCAGCTTCTGGATATTCGGCAATCATTTGTTTATTCTCGGGTTTAAACATGATTTATATTTAATATTAATCAACCAGTTCCCTAAATGTGAGTTTGTGTAATTAAGTTATTGTTTATAAGGTTTATTAGTTAATATTCTTATTGCTGTCCCAGGTATAGTGCAAGTTCATAACCCTGAAGGTGTTTTATCTAAAAAGCATCCAGTGTTTTGCTGTGGTGTCGTCCATCCGTGAGGAAGACCAGTCCTTATTAACACTGTGCTTTCTGACCTTATATTCTTCAGATGTTTATCAATGTTTGTTAGATAAAGGTTGTTGTCTAACCTCTCTGTCTCAGATTTGGAGGTGCTGATTCTCGTCCCAGTCGCTTCACACACTGCTGCAAATCGCTCAAGCCAGAGCTAAAGATCAGGACCAGATAATCTATTCAATTCAATCAATCGATTAATCGGTTCAATTAAACTTTATTTGTATAGCATCACTTCATGACAGTGTCATCTCATCTCATATTGAGTCAGTATATTATAAATGGCCTAGCTAAGGGAAGCCATGAGATTGCGTTGAATCTTGACTTGGATCCAGTCCCCATCCTGAGCTGCATGAGGCGACAGTGGGAAGGAAAACTCTTTTAACAGGAAGCAGAACCTCCAGCAGAACCCGACTCGGGGAGGCCAGCCATCTGCCTCGACTGGCTGGATGGAGAGGACAGGAAAGACAAACACACTGCAGGTTTTATCCAGGAGGACCTGCAGAAAGAGGAGAAAGAGAAAGGAAAAGGAAGTGCTCGGTGCATTATGGGATGTCCCCATGACTGCATAACTAATGGATGGCTAAACTATCCCTCACTGTAAGATTTGTTAAAAAGGAAGGTTTTAAGCTTGATTTTAAAGGTAGAGAGGGTGTCTGCCTCCCAGACACATACTGGGAGCTGGTTCCATTAGATCAATGGAACCAGATAATCAGTGTATCTATATGTATGTTTATAATGTTTTATTTACTTGCAGAACTCTAACCATGCAGTACCCGAGTGGACATCTCCGTTGGTACCAGAGCTCTGTGATGTGTCTGACAGCCTGCTGAGGAAGATGTTTGGAATAACAGCTGATGTAAAAATTAGCCTACAAAAGATCGATAAAGCATCACCAGACCTCCACCGTGAGTCCATCGGGTCTGAGGAGGAAGCAAAACCAAAAAGCAGTTTTAAAGAAAAGGAACTCATTTCACAGGATGTGTTATGTCCAGAAGACATGGTTCAGACTCCTGAAACTCTGCGTGAACATGAGCTTTTAGCTTCTCTCCACACGAGAACTATTCCTTTCAAAAGTTCACACTTCCAACTGAACTCAGAAGCTCCGTCTGCGTGGACGGAAAGCTGCTGTTTGGGTCAGAGTTCCCACAGCACACCGTGTCACGCCAATCCCCAGCCAGTTCTCGGCTACGTGGAGCCAATAGATGAGGATTTCCCAGACGTGAACGACATGTCCAAGTCGCAGAGCTCACCCACTCATCCACAGATGTGTGCAAATATGAACACCAACACAAGGAGGCTGGGAAGAACGAGGAAGCGCACCATGTGTCCATGTTGCATCCCCACCGCACTGCTTCCTGCTGTGAAGTCCAGCATCAGGTTGGAAGAGCCAAACACGCCAACCTCTGTGCAGACCAGCAGAAAAACGGGACGAACAAGAGCTCCACGGCAAGATGGAAAAACATCCGGAAAGATCAGCTGTCTGGAAGCTAAGAGCAAGGTGCACGAAGCCTTGAACACGTGTCAGCTAAAGAGACATGAAAATACTGAAAGACTCAAACATCTTCTGAATGAGGAAGGTGCAATAAAGGATGGCATAAGCTGAGACAGAAAAGAGCATTTATTCATTTATGTGCCTTCAATTGATTGTTTTATAAATACTTTTCAGTGTGGAGTTTAAAATGAGTTTAATGTTGGATTGAAAAGCTGCAGAAAATGTGTTTAAATGTTTCTTTACATTTATGTTACCGGAGTTATATTTACAACCCAAAGATGTTGGAATGCTGGTAAAGATGTAAATAAAACCTGAAGAAGAAGCTGCAAGCTCCTCGTTCCCTTAGATCCTAAACAACATAGCAGATGTTGAGACATTTTACCGTTTCATGTGAAATACACATGTTAGTGAAATATACCAGTGCTGAGACCTGAGCCAGGGCAGCAGGCAAGCCCTGGACAGTCTGTGGTGATGAATGGAACCAGTTCATGGCATCAAACCTTTGTCATGGAGGAACTGCTGACAAACTCCAGTCTGATGAGGCTTCATTCCACTGCAGCAGCATGTGGTCTGGTCTCATCCCAGTACCTGGTGGAAGTCAGAATATCTCTGGCTAGCTAATGCAGGCCTGGGACTGGGATTAGCCTCCACCAGACTATCGCTAACCCACTGCTACATCAGTCATGCTGAAGGATGTTGCCAACAGCAGAACATCTCCACGTCTGCCACGTTTCCCAGTGTGATCCTGCTAAAGTTGATTTCCAGTCAGGCTGAATTGAACAGATGTCCCAAAATCAGGACAAAAAAAATCCTTTCATTTAGTTTGAGCTCGGTTATCTGATAATAGCATAGTGAACAAGGACCAGGGTATTCAGCTTTGTGTAGCATCCTCTTGTAACTGTCTGAGATGTGAGGACCAGTTGATGGCGTTTGAGGCTCCCAGGGACTCTTCCTGATTGGGCCTGTTAATTTATACACTAGAGCAGGGGTGTCAAACTCAGGTCCTCAAGGGCCAGTATCCAACAGGTTTTTGTTGTCTCCATGCACCAACACAACAGACTGGAATTACTTAATATGTAGACAAGAAGCTGTTGGATTTATTTGATTTGCATCAGAGAAACAGCAAAACCTGCTGGATATCAGCCCTCGAGGACTGGAGCTTGACACATGTGCAGTAGATGGTGGGATCTTCAGCCTCTTGAGGAATATTTATGTAAGTATTACACTTACTGACCTGATTAGTTGTGAAATGCTCCTCCAGTTTCTAATTTGTACTGATTGTGATTCCAGCCCTTTGTTGCTCCTGTTCCATGTTTTTACACACGTGTTGCTGCATCAGATTCACAGTCGACTCATATTTTCCATGAAATGATAAAATGTCAGTTTCATCATAATCATGTTATTTATGTTCTACTGCTGATTAAAAGTGGGTTGATGAGAATTGTAAGTAATTGCATTCAGTTTTTATTTACGTTACCAGCATCCCAGCCTTTTGGGGCTGTATTTATTCTGATACTGCTTTTAATTTATTTACTTGGAACTAACATCCACTTAGTCATTAAAGGATTAACTCTGATCACCATCGTAGTGCAAACACTGGAACAGTCAGCGTTATTTCCTCTTTCTCTTGTTTTAAAATCTGTACTTCTGAACCATTTTCTCACTTGGCGCTCCCTAATTCCGCCTGATCCGGCACCCACCCTGCTTCCTGCCTGCACAGCATTCAGCTGAAGGCAGATGTTTCTGTTTGTTCACTTATTGATGATTCTACCTCATCTTTCAGCAGGGAATCAGATCATGGAGCCTTCCAGAAGACTGGCGCTGTATTTCCAGCAGCGTTTATAGTGGAGCTGCATAGAATGAATTTGTTCTTCATATTTTCTACATATTATGAAGCAGGACTGTAAATGCACCTAAAATCTTTTCTTTGAATTTGTGCTAAATAAAATAATTAAATGAACAATTCATGTTTTTGTTTAAAAAAAAACTCCTTTTTTTTGGATTTAAAAAGATTTCCTGTTACTGCTGTTTCTTCATTTATACATATTTATGATAAATATGTGCTGGGAATTACACTTACACTTAGTGTTTCTTTTTTTTTATCAGGAAATGAGTATTTATATCAAATATTCATTCATGTTCTGTACTGCTTATTGCAATTTACTGTGACCGGTGTATAAAAAATGTAGTCTTGGAAAAAATACACGAATGGATTTTAAACTTTTTAAAACGGTTTCTTCCAATGAGGCGTAAAATTTCCATCCCTTTCTGTCACTTTAATTTGGTAAACTTAAACTTTGCTAATGTCATAATTCTCCCAGTGAGACCAGGTCTGGCAACTGGAGTGTTTTCTGGAGCGGATTAGGATCATGATGACTAACACTGGCATCCCAAATTCAGTAAAGGCACAAGGAACCAAGAACAACAAAAAGTTCTGTTGACCCAAGCTGTACCAGTTAAAAAGCCAAAGACAAGGCAATAGTGTGGTTTTGCAGATGAAAAAATATGCAAGTGATTCTTCATATAAAAGACTGTGATGGTAAAAGATTCAGTGTTCAGAAAGAAGAGCAAGGCAGCATGATGGTGGAAAGAGCTGCAGCTGGTGCATGCGTGTGCAGAACATACTGCTGGAAGAATGGTGGCCATGGTGCTTTTAGCAACAAAATAAAAAAAACAACTTTTTTCTAATCTAAAATCTTTTTAAGACTGAAATTTTTTGACAAGTCGGTCCACACGAGTAGAGAAGTAAGTCAGACACCAACATATTTATAGGAAGCCACATGCACTTTCCATGAGGTGAGAAAATGTTAGGAACAGGAAGCTGGGAGCGTGATCTGGAGAAACAAATGATGTTTAAACTAATTTAAAATCCCTTGTTTGTTTATGTGTGACAACAGCTCACAATGGAGCAATACACATCAGCAAGACAGCTGACCTTTCCCACAAAGTGTTCCAGAGACGGTTCCAACTCATGGATTCTCCACTGCTTTAGACTCTACAGCCAAGCACCATTCACACATGTGTTCCTGCAGATCCTCAGCTCCACTTCAACGTGTCCATCATAACCAGCAAGGCTGCTGGTCCATTTGAGGTGCTTCTCTCTTGTAGGCAGGAGAGGGAAACTCAGCCTAATCTAACACTCTGCAGAGCAGAGAAGCTCTGGAAGCTCCTTGTCCTTAGCAGATCCAGCAGGACCACTGGAGTCATGAAGTCCACAATGCTCTGCAGTGGTGGAACGAACATTCATTCAGCAGTCACAATTATCCCACTTTGCAGATGACCCTTATTGCTTTTTTCTCTTGGGTTGCAGGGAACTCTTGTGTTTCCCCAGAGCTCACAGCATAATTAAAATATGGCTAAATCAGTGAACAGTACAGAACATAAAGTGATATTGTATCCAAGATACGTTTAGCCAGCACTGTGATATTTCTTGCCATTTTTGCTTGTACAAACCTGATTTGTATATCAGGTTTAATATTAGATTTATTAGCAGAATTAAATCTAATCTAATATCATATTAATAAATTTAATATCAGAAACCCTTTCAATTAATTAAATTCAACATCTATTTGTGTATTATGTATTTAGGACACAAACTACTGGTGTCATATAGGATAAGTTTTAATGTATCAGAAACTTTCCAAATATCATTTATAGAGAATAAACAGTTTTGGTCCCAACACTGACCCCTGGGGGACTCCACAAACTATGTCCAAACAATCTGATTTTTGTTCACCAGTCATCACGTACTGTTGTGTTTTTTGTTAAAAAGCTGTATTAATTTCAGCACAACCCCTCTTATATTATACCACTCCAACTTGTTTGTCAAAATATCATGATCAATAGTATCAAAAGCTTTTTTTAAATCAATAAAACTCCTGCAGGAAATCATTTCTAATCTATGCAATTGGTTATGTCCTCAATTAAATGCATTATTGCCGTAGTTGTTTTGTATTTTTTAATCCATTGATAGATAAAATATTGTGTTTATCTATAAATTTATGTAGTCTTTTAATAAACAATTTCCCCAAGATTTTAGAAAACTGCGAAAGCAATAAAACTGGCCTTAAATTGGTGTTTGTCTCCCCTTTTCTGCAACTTTAGAAAAAAAGATGTATTTTCAATGCTCTTCTTTTGAAAGAGAAACCGGAAGTTGGTTTTCCAGACGCACGCGAACTAACAAGCTAGCTGGGTGTTTGTTAACTGTAGAGGAACTCAGTCATTCAGGTAAAAAGTAGTTAAATATGTAAAAACACATTTTCATACCGTATGTTTGATCATTTTTAAATACGTGCCGATGAATGTTTGTCGTTATTAAAAGCGTTCAGTTTGTGTCTGTTTCACAAAGACTGCTCGAAGCTTGTTAGCTTTATGACTAACTGCGACAGCCTCCACAAACTTCTCTGTAACGATATGTTAGAACATTAATATCAGACCTTTCCATGTCACTGTTATTTTTGTTCAGTATTTAATGTCGCATAGTAGCTGAGAAAACTATAAACATTATAAACAAGCTAAAAGTGAATGGTTTCTGTAGAAACCTTACCCGGAAGTTATTCATGTTCAGTTTGACCCAATCAATTTGAGCCACTTCATCAAAAATATCCTAGATAAGGGGAACCAAATGATTGCATCAAATCTTGACTTGGACATTGGGAAGCAGAACCCGGCTCAGGGAGGGCAGCCGTCCACCTGGACTGGCTGGTGGAGAGGACAGGAAGACAGCTTTTACCCAGGATGCCCTGCAGAAAGAGGAGACTTCATGATGTCATTTATTCATACAAGGAAGATAGAGAGCAGAGAAAGTAAAAAAAAAAGGTCTCAGTGCATTATGGGATGTCCCCATGACTGCATAACTAATGGATGGCTAAACTATCTATTATTGTTAAACAGCTGAACTGGTGGATCTGTGAAGTGACAAATGAGTGTAAATATTGATGTTTGAGAAAATTACATTATTATTTTTATCACTGAATAATTTCAAACAATTGCTTGATAAAATGCTCATTGTGGCAGATTAGATTATTTATCTGTGTAGAGGGAAATATTTGTGTTGTGACTGAGACTTATGCCAAAGTACGCACTTGTCTTTGACATGTCATAACACGATATCATTTGGAGGGATTGAGTAACATAAACATAACACGTTGGCCTCAGAAGAGCTGCCATGTCTTCAGAAAAGCCTTCAGATTGATGTGATGAGTTTTAACTAGACAGTTTGAACTAAATGTCTTTTTAAATGTTTACAGGTGAGCACACCATGGATGTCTGGAATGAATTGGAGATCTACATCCCAGTGGAGGCAGAGGTTAAAAGCATCCCCCTGCAAAGTTTACCCAACTCAGTACTCAGAAGAATGGGTCTCCCCCTTACTGAAGTTACTGATGCCCCCAGGAAATCAGCAGAAGCTCAGTGGGTCATATGGATTTGTCCAGCGGTTATTGGGAGGAAAGGTCAGAGATCAGCCCTGAGTAATGCCCACTCGCTGCTGGGCACAAAGTTTCGGGACGGGGTGGATCCCCTGCCAATGTCTTTTGTCTCCTCCAACTGTGCAGCTTGGAAGGTGCTGAAGGGCATTTTATCAGGAAAACGCTCATCTAACGACTGGCTGTTACCGCAGGGCTCTGAGCCGCCACCCAATCAGAACGCTCTTGTCGTCTATCGTGGACTTGTTTACCTGTGCAGGAGCAAGGGTCTGAAGAAGCCAGCTTCTGGCTCCACTGTTTCTTCTGTAACAAAGCTGGCCTATAATAGCCCCAAGAAGGTAAAAACCTTTCTGCTGATATCACACACACACACACTCTCCCCTGGGTATGGCGGGTGGCTGTTCATCTCAAGCTTAGGTTCTCTACCAGAGTCCTGGGGAGCTAGAGGGTCCTACGCAGTATCTTAGCTGTTCCTAGGACTGCGCTCTTCTGGACAGAGATATCTGAGGTTTCTCCAGGTATCTGTTGAAGCCACTTCTCCAGTGTGGGGGACACGGCCCCCAGTGCTTTGATGACTATGGGCACTACGGTTGCTTTCACCCTGCAGGCCTTCTCCAGTTTTTCCTTGAGACCTTGGTACTTCTCCAGTTTCTCGTGCTCCTTTTTCCTGATATTTCCATCATTGGGGATGGACATATCGATCACTACAGCTTTCTTCTGCTGCTTATCCATGATCACTATGTCTGGCTGGTTGGCCACCACCATTTCATCCATCTGGACCTGGAAGTCCCAGAGGATCTTAGCCTTCTCATTCTCCACCACCTTGATGGGTGTTTCCCACTGGGACTTAGGGGTCCCCAGTCCATATTCTGGACAGATGTTCCTGTATACTATGCCGGCTACTTGGTTATGGCACTCCATGTGTTCTTTACCTGCCAGTATCTTGCACCCTGCTGTGAGGTGCTGGATTGTTTCAGGGGCTCCTTTGCACAGTCTGCACCTGGGGTCCTGCCTGGTCTGGTAGATCTGGACCTCGACCACTCTTGTGCTCAGGGCTTGTTCCTGTGCTGCCATGATTAGTGCCTCTGTGCTGTCCTTCAGTCCAGCCCTCTTCAGCCACTGATAGGACATGTTTAAATCGGCCACTTTGGTGATCTGCTGGTGGTACATCCCATGCAGGGGCTTACCATATAATGCACACAAATGCTGACCACAATTTTTAAATGTACATACTAACAATCGCACAATAGAGTAATGCTTACTGCAGAGTGATGCTGCCATGTTGGTTGACTGAAAGGATGCTCACAGTCTCACATGTTGGAAAATGTGATTCCCTCTTTATTTCATCTGATTGGGATTTTCTCTGTCATGGTCTAAATGTCATCCAAGTGTCTTCTGATAAACACTGTCTGGGTTCCTCTCTCACGCCTTAGACTTTATGTCTGTGGTACCTCCCACCACTTACCAGACAGATTTCATATTATTTTATCCAGAAATGGTTTTAGAGAAAAAGCAGAACGAACATGAACCAGTTCATGGGTCAATTTAAGAAAGTCTGGGAATGTGCATGCCTGCCAAGGCTGAGCAAGAATAATAAAACTTTTACCGATACGGATCCACATTTGGATCCGCATCAAAAGTTAGAATTTTTGTTCTCTGCTGAACTTCTCATTCCAGCTGTTATCGTCATAAATAATCCTGCAAACAAACAGACACGAAAGCAAAGCAGCTACATGAGCCCTGCAGTGGCGGTGATAAAGCACCATGAAATGGCACAGTCCGAGCTCTACCAGTACAGTTCAGATCTGCAGGAAATTTACAGCTACTGGCTCATGCTCTCTCCTTTTTTGCTTGATAAGAAATCAGTATTAGACATTTTTCCAAGGAAGTCATATGACTCAAATCAGCCCTTTTTTTCTAGTAATTTTTTGCCAATTTGTCAAACGAGTTTCTCCAATCACGTCATCATATTGGAATCTGGACTGATTTATTCTTACTTACTGGATTCAGTAACAGCGCAGACAGCTTCACTCTGTCCTCCAGCTGTGAAATGTTCCTCCTAATGAACCTCATCCTCATCAGAAAGGTTTTCATCTGTGCATCAGATACTGGTGATGATGGCAGCTGTCATTGAAAAGGATGTAATATTGACTTTATTCTGTTCTTTGTGTCATTTAGGATCTTCTACATGACAGCAAACCAGGTGTGAAGTGTGCCACAGGTAAAGCCAAGCCCGATGAGAAGGATGCTATACCTAAGAGGGAGAGTGTGATAGCTACAGTGGAGTTGGGACACGGTTCATCTCAGCTCAGCTCAGAGTGCGAGCATAAAGAGGTCAGCCAGTGTATCGTGGATGCTAGAGGGGAACCCTCCTCAGAAGAATCAGCTCTTCAGCCTCAGGAGGAGCTGCAAGCTGTGGATCATGGTGTTGGTGGTGAATACGAGATGCAGGACGTAGATGATGAGGCAGCTGCCGCCTGGAACAGTGGCAAAAGCAGCAGCCACATGTGGACCATGAGCGAGTCTCCGAGTGGAGCTGCTGCCTCCACGTCTCTGAACATGGAGATTGACTTTAATTTACTGGATTATGAGGAGAAGATCGCTCAGATGAAGGCTAAATTCATGCAGAGCGAAGCAACTCTGAGAAACCTGCTGTCCTAATGCTTATTGTCTGTTTGGATAGTCCTTTATTAGGCAAATTCAAGTTACAGCTGTAACTAAACAGTCCAAATTAAAATCAGTTTTAATCAAAAACCAAAAGAGCCAAAGGTTTGTGTTGACATGGGGACGAATGTGTTCAGGAGGGTAATTGGGTTCACGGTGAAAGGTTTGTCTACTGGTTCCCAGTTTAAGCACCATTAAAAAACAACCCAAACAGGCATGCACTGTTTCCTGGTCTGCATAATATCTCAGATTTTGGGTGTTCTCATCACCAGAGGGCAGTAGTGATGCTCAGGCCTTTCTGCTGAAAGTACCACGTTTAAATCCTCGTCCCACCAGGTGGACTTTATGTCTAAGCACCTGTTAAATCCCAGTAACCTTTCAGGCTTTTTATCTACACATTGAAGAGAGATAACTTTGTTTCTTTCCACTAGTCTTATTGGTCTTTATCTCATCCAGGGCAGAATAATTGACCATTTCTCTCAGCTGGTGGGGCTGCATCCACATGTCCCACCTCCGTTCTCAGTTTAACCTGATATAAAGACACTTTAGTTTTTTTTTCTGTACATTTTGTTAAGACAATAGTAAATGTATCTTTTTCCTCATTGAGTGTTGCAGACCTAATCTGCAGCATCCAGATGAACATCAGCGTTGCACCTTTGTGTTCAGTGTGTTAGCTTCAGCCAGGTGGAGCTGATGGACCGCCATACGCGCTGGTTAGAAGCTGGTCCTATCATATTGTGGCTCTATAAGGCCACAACACAGCGCTGAATAATCAGATAGTTGTTTTGGATGAGATTTGAACTGGAGGTGCCTTGTGAGGTGGGAGGAAGCCTGGCTGCTGTGGACCGCCCCTCCCACTGCCTCGCTATAAGACTGCAGGTCTGCTAAAGCTCATGCACTCGGACAGGATGCACGCCTCATGCTGCCGCCCTGCCAGACCACTCACACTCAAGGTAAGACTGCTTCATCCTGCAGGTTCTCACTGTAAAACTAATGTAAAAACATCCGAACCTGGATGTTCTTCACCGTGTCCTCTGTTACACCGGGCTGATATTAACCTCTGCACTACATGTTAAAGGTTCCAGCTGTGAGTAAAGTTGACTGTGATTTGCATCAGAGGGTGCAGGATTCACTACTTCCAAACCCAGTTAAAGGAGAGGATTTAGATATTCAGATAAATTTGTTTTCTCTGTTAGAAGCTGTGCATTCCCGGCTGCAGTTGCCTCCCTGCACTGCACAGAGGCTTCACACACACACACACACACACACATATAGAATTATACATACATACATACACTTAATTAGACCTGGGTCTTAAATTAATATGAGGAATTATTCTTAAAATGAATGTCTGGTAGAATAAAATGTGCAACTTGAGTAAAACGAGTCCAATAAAATAAATTCCAATAAATAAATAAGATAAAGTCTAATAACAGGTAGTGAATGTGCTTATGGGTCCAGATTATTGGAAGATTTCTCCTATTCCATGGTTTAGAAACGAGATCATCATATCTCTCATATTGGAGAAAATCTGGCAGAAAAAGGGAGAAACGAGCGTATTTACAGCACTTTTAACTGCATGCTGCTCACATTGATCATCAGCCATGCACACTGCAGCCTGTATGCAAGCGTGTGATCAGACATCAGAGGATACATATTCTCATTGTTCTGATCATCTTCCATGTTTTTTACTTTTCTATCTTCTTGTGAAAGATTTTCACTCCTTCCTTCCTCACTCCACAGCTGCTTTTCAAACCCACACAACACAAAGTATTTACTTCTGGCCACAAGTCACATTTTAATTTATGCTTTTGGCCAAAAGCTACTACAGCAATGAAAGGGTCTGGAGTTCCTCCTGCACAGTCTGAAGCTCAGAGTTTTCTCTTCAGTTCTACTTTTATTAGAAACTGAGTTACAGAGGAGATGCATCATGTTTTATCAAACTGATTTTATGGCTGGATAAACAAACCCTCACTTCCAAATCTGAAGAGAAAAGTTAGTGTAAAACCACCGAGCGCTGCACTCGAGTGGTTTATCCAGAAAACCGGTTTTATCCATCAGTTTTATAGACAGAGAAAATGTTGAGAAGAACTTTTGTTTTACAGAAAAATCTAATAAAATGTTTGATCCAAGAGGAGAATGACATTTTACTAAGTTAATTATGGTAAACATGCTTTGTTTAAAGGACAAAAATACAAAACTTTAGCATAAAAACGGTAAACATCATTTCAGGCAAAGCTTTTATATGTTGTATGTACTGTTAAGCTTACCGGCAGTAGGTTTTCTGTTTGGTAAAGTCTCATATTCTTTATGTTGAAGTGCTTCAAGATTTATCGATATTGTTCCCACGAAGCACAAAGTCACGACTAGAAGTTAAAGCAGAAAATTCCCAGATGTTTGATGACTAATTTCTTTTCCAGCTGCTGGAAGTCGGTTCCAAAACCCTTCTTTTAACCAGAATAAGACTCATCACTGTTAGCGACTCGACCTTTTCTAACCTATGCTTCCCAAACTGGTCCAGAATGGCCTCACCTGACCCGCCAGGATTAAACTTTTTACTGGTTTTATCTCAGATGGACTCTGTCGGCCCAAAGTTACCTGATCTGATCTGATGGATGCGTGGAGCTACGAGGGTTTAACTTTAAACAAGCCTGAAAATCTTTCATTTCTACTTTGTGCCATTTCATTTACATTCGTAACACACAGCACTGATATTTCCTTTAATGTCTGCGATGTTGTGCTTGTTTACAGAGACTGGCTTTAGTAAATATCAGAAGTTTATCCTTTAAGCAACGTGTCCAGGTTCCATAGAGCTAATTAGAAATGCATGTTTTAGTATTTAGTGATGCTCTAAACCTCTAATAGCAGATACTTATGTAACATACTTACAAACATTAAATGTGGGAAACTAAAGAAGTAACTTACGATGATATTCAGATGTCACAGACAATAAATATATTGTAAATACTTTATAATAGACAGAATCTCTCTGGTGAAGGAGGGGAAGCCTTTCCCTGCTTTCCCAACAGGAAGTTGTGGTTCCTAAGGCACACAGCTGATTGGGTTATCAGCCAGGTGAAGCATCTTTTTTTCATTTTTCCCCTGTGTGTGTGTGTGTTTTTTCCAGGTGGTGTGTGTCCGGATCTGCATGTTCTACTCCAGCATGTGTCTGGCGGGCTGGCCGCTCTCCTCCGAGGCAGCCAAACCCCGCTGTGGTGCTGAGCTCCTCAGTGACCTCATGTTTGTCTGCGGGGATCGGGGTATACATTTAGGTGAGTTTTCCTCCATTTCCCACCTGTTTCTTACCTCTGACAAGGAGTCAGTTTGTTAGCATCTTTACAGCAAACTTGAGGGATTTCACGATGCGTTTCTGAGAACAGGTTTTGGTCTAACTTAGACTCCATTAAATGTTGGGAGTGATCCGGATCAATGAGGATTCTCTCTCATTGCGAGATAGGACCAAAATCCAGGAGACGTTCCCAACAGGTTTTACAGGATATCAAAGATAGATGTGAAACATTGTGGATTCTACCATTCAGAACCAGAACAACTCGGTTAAAAATAACAAATGAAGTTACAGATGATGGAAGATGGGAAACGAGCTGCTTGGTGCTCTGAGTGCTTTTCTAGTCATTTTTCTGTGGCTCTGACATCATCTTCAGGGTTCATGAGTGAATAAAAACATCCAGGGAAAGTCAGAATAATGTTCACATTACTGTCTGAAGTTTGATGACAATACACTGATGCCATTTGATTAGAAAGCTTCAAAAACTAAGGATTTAAACGGGGGATTGTAGGTAATCTGAAGATGTTGTAATTAAGAATAAGAATAAAAATGTTACTTTTTAAACAAATATTTGACACATGTGAAAATCATGTGTCAATCAATTTTCATCCAGCTGCACAAATATTCCTTTTTTTCTGACCTTATGCTACAAACTGTTTGAGTTGCCTCTAAATGTGGCCGAGCTGCACCCTGATTCCATCCATCCATTTTCTACCGCTTGATCCCAGAGCGGGGTCGCGGGGGGGCTGGAGCTGCACCCTGATTCCCCAACAACTAATCACACATCTTAGATTTGTACTGCTTTTATCAGAGTTATGCAACTGTTTACCGTCACTGATACTTCCTACACTGTGCCCTTCTATTCAGAATGCTTTGTGAGTTTGGCTCTTATTGATTATTTCAGTTTACTTGTCAGAAGCCGAAACATTGGTAAACAATTAAATCAACTCAGTGACAAAAATCATCAACGTCTAGTTAGTTTCTGATGATAAAAACATTTTTTTTACATTTCTCCTAAAAACAAACCATGTGCAACTCACTTAGTATTAGCATTAAACATTGTGTAGCATTAAACATTGTGTAGCATTGCATGGTAGCATTAAACATTGTGTAGCATTGTAGGGTAGCATTAAACATTGTGTAGCATTAAACATTGTGTAGCATTGCATGGTAGCATTAAACATTGTGTAGCATTAAACCATAATCCTGCAGCGTTCCATGTATTCCTGCTCGAACACAGCTGAACCAAGTTAATCAGTCATTATGCTGAACTTCATTGGCTTTTGGATCGATATGATGGAAGTCAGGTACACTGAAACAGGGATACATAAAAAACTTCAGGCCAAATTATGGACATGCTGTAGAACTATCAAAGACTCGTGAGATTCTTAGAAGATACACCGCTCCATAGCAGTAGAGTTAGCTTCCAAGCTAGATATCTTTGCTGAGCATTTTCTTGTGGCTCATCATCAGGTTTGGGGCAGCAGCAGCAGCTTTCTCCTGTTTTTAGGCATATCTAATGTTTTTAAGAAACAACTGCCGGTGCACGTTGAAGAACTTCCTGTATGGCAGTTTTCAGTCTGCAGACTGATCAATAATCAGTTGTACATTCGATTTTGCAACAGAAATGCAGATTATTTCTGTAGATGTAAGAAGTGACTGGACCGAATGCTCTGAACTTTATTCTTCACTCCTGTTAACACTGTAACCGTAAAAGTAAAATCTGTAAATTACAGATTTTTCTGTTTTTATTTGACAGTTTTATCTTGTATTTTTTCAGATATAGGAAAATACAGATAAGATTACAGAAATATGCAGCAAATGTACATGTCTAATGTATTATAATGTGAAAAACATGTAAAGAAAAACCATAGTTTCCATTTTTAAAAGGAAATTCATCATAATTTCTCTACAATGTCATTTGTAATGAAATAATTAAACACATAAATTAATTTTAATGAGCTGTTTGACTGTAACTTCGTTCTGTCTCATAAATGCATATAGAGTTGACCTAGAGGTTAAAGACGTCTTTTAGCAGGACAGAGCCTTATGTGGATTTATAGCCATTTGTTATTATAAACATTATTGTCTTTAATCAGGAAGAAAACAGAAACCCTGTGTGAATGTAGAATTGAAATGTAATTTTTACCATTAGTTTTTCTGTTTTCTCGCAGTATTTTACTAATGACCCAGATACGTTTTCTCTCCATGCAGATTTATAACATAGAGATGATCATCATGAGAGCAAAACAACAACAACAGGAACACATCCTGGTTGTTTTCAGAGCAGAAGCAGCTGCAGCACATGCAGATCTGGTGGCTTTTTAGGAAGGAATGATTTCAGTATTTATATTTTTATATAAACTCTCCCACCACAATTACCCATAAGCCCTTTCACCGGATTACCTTTGGCCCCGCTCTGACCAAGGCCACTTTCTGCATCTGCTATCAGTCCCGATGGCAGTCTACCCAGTTTAGCCAGCAGAACACTGTGCCTCACTGTGTGATTGTGTTATCTCACCGCAGCTCAGCTTTCGCTCTAATAACAAAGAAAAAGGTGCAAAACAGCAGAAACAGCAGGAGGAGAAGCTGCAGCTGAGACACGATGAGCTCAAAGCAGGAAAGTGGAGGAATTTTCACACATAGTAACTTTTTTAATCAGCAGAACAAACACGTCTGCTGTCGTCTTCTATTATTTCTCCACACATCTGGATGTGCAAAGTCCATTTGTGCACATTTTTCACATATTCTCTGTGTATGTGTGAAAAAGGCTTCACCTGAGCCATCTCTTTGTAAAACAAACCCATCAGTGTGTCCTCTAAGTACAAAGCATTAGTTTAAGAAACCAGAAGCTTATTTGTGTAATATATGATTAAATAAGTGTTGCTACATCTGGAGCTTGCACACTTTTTAGATGATCTATCAACTCCAAAACAAGAGACCACGACCTTGCGTAGCCATCACCAGCTGATGCTGTTAGCTAACACATCCATGTGTGTGTCGGGGAAACGTGTTACCAGACACATCATGATCAGTAGCTGGGTATTTGTTCTCAGAGGAGGTGATGTCAGGCAGTGGATATGTTCTACAGCAGAGATGTCCAGCTCCGAGCCTCCAGGATGTCTCCCTGATCCCACACACCTGATTTAACAGCTTGTTGTCAAGTGCTGACCAAGCATGTTGACCCATCAATCAGATTTAGGTGTGCTGCTGCAGGAAACATCTAAAACCTGCAGACTTTGGTCTTCCCCATTCTACAAGCTAAGCAAGCAGCCGTGAGCTAGCATCGGCTAACTTATAGACAAGGGGCTATTAGTCTCTTTTTATGGTAAGAATATTTAAGAAGGATGCTAATAATTCTCTCTGAGATGAAGAAGACTAGATTTCACCCTGTTTTCGGATCTGACCGCTGTAGTTTTGTGTGTTTTTTTTTTAATGTTTATTACATCTTGGTCTGATTTGTCGTCGCTACGACAAGCCAGGCTAAACCAGAGCCAGTGTAGCATTTTGTTTTATTCTAGAGAAAACTAAAAAGAAAAAGTTCAATGTGAAGTGATGAAGCTGTCATTTAAAATCATTAGTTGTGTCCATGGACGCTGTTCAGTGCTGGGTTTCCCAAGCTGTGAGACCCAAACCAGTTTGTAGCTTGAGTCAACAGAGAATTAGGTCCAGAAATGGAAGTACTTTGGTGGTAACACCCGTCTGGATCCAGTAGTTTAGAAAGAACGGGCTCTGATTTGGTTCTTCCTGAGTGAAGCAGTGTGATAACTGTACCCACACAGGGACCGAACTCAGATGAGTGAGCTACATTAAAACTGGTCGTTTTTGTTGTTTTATTTAAGGAAGACCATCTCGATACGGAGCTCGGCCCAGAGGGAAGGGGATAGTGGACCAGTGTTGCAAATCATCTGGATGTGATCTTCAGCAACTGGAGATGTACTGTGCTAAACCAAAGGCCAAGGAGCAAACAACAACCTCCCCAACAACCACAACCACTGCACCGCACACCACTGCAAAGCTCGACATGGTAGGACCAAGATCCCTTCAGACATCTCCTTTTATCTTCATCATTACGTCTGTGTCTGAATTCCTCATTGTCTTTCAGTTCCAGGCAGTATTTCAGAAGAGACTCTTGGAGCACATGGGGGCTCCAAACAGTCCAAAGAGGGAAGCCTACAGAAAGAAAACGCAGCCGTCACCTCAACGGAAAAGCAAAGTTTCATCACCGCGTAGGAGGATGAACACCACCAGCAGGGCTCCTTCGGTTTCTACGAGCCCCCTTTAAAGATCTGAACTTCATGAAATGCTTCATATTTATTCTCTTTGCACTGCACCCACTAAGTCTGAGCGATGATGCCAGTAGAGGTCACGGTGGTCAGTAATCATCCTGGAGTGCTGGTCTGGCAGACACATTTACAGCTCCTGGAACAAACTGGCTCGTTTGCACTACAGCGTTTACGTCCTTTTTCCTGCAACGCTCTGTCCTGTGCCGTGGCAACCAGAGACATCCAGTAATGAGCTTCTGGTTTCCATATTCAGCAGCTTTGCAGCAGCATTTATATGAAGAGGTTTGGTTATCTCTCCTCACCCGCCTGTCTGAGCGCAGTAAGTTTGCACACGGTGGGGAAACACAGACTGAATTATCCTTTCAGGTCATTCTCACCTCGGTTTTGTCCACCATTTTGCTTGTGTACCCCAGATTTTAGGAGTGGGCGTATTAGTCCTGGAATGACCTGAAAGGGTTAATGAATCAAACCACGAGACCTACAAGCATTCATGCCTCTGCCATGTTGCGTAACCCATCTCACTTCATATTTCTGTTAACCTTTAAGCATATATTTAAAGTTTCTGACACATCTCAAACACCTTTTCTCTGTGTTTTGGCACTTTTGACTGAATGTTTGCAGTTTTGGCTTGTTTGGTTAACGCTGCGTGTTTTTATACTGACTGAATGACGCGTGTGAGTTTGGTTTCATGTATGTAGATGTTTTATGTTAGAAACGTTTCACTGGTTATTTATTTCACAATGATGTCTTGCAATAAAAAATAAATCCAGCTACATGCGTATTTGTAATTGCCATGTGATGTTTGAGCTATCAGACTTGTTAAAATGTCATAACACATTCAGCTTGACATGACATTGAAGCGTGATCATAAACAGCTGCTTCATTGTTCTTATTGTATCTAATAAAGACCTCTGAAGGCCACCTCATCCTCTATGCAGCAGCCTGATAAACAGAGATGACTGCTGCTTAAATTCACATTAATGGATAAATTAAACTAGTTTATTTAGACAGTAAAAGTAGATCATTAATTCAGTTTTACACACTTTTCTCCTGATTATATAAGATGAGATAAAACAAACTAAAACAAAGTTTGAACGTGTAAGGAAACGTAAATGAAGATTGGTTCACACCATGTGTCATATAAATAAAGATAACAGTGATTACCTCTTAGCAGGTGCTCTGCTTTCTCATATGAATAATAAAAAATGGGTTCTGAATCTTTAAGCCTTAAAGCTGCTCATCAGACACCTGCGGCTTTAGAATAATACTTCAGGTTTTTGCAAAGATAAGAAGGAAAGCAGGAATATGAATCGCTACATGTAAAAAGAGCTGTACGATTTCTCATTGCAGGCTTCAGAAAATGAGCTGCTGGCATAAAAACAGTGTGTGAAGGACACCGTCTGATGTCAGCCTCTGAGGATGACCTCCAGAAAATATCTGCAAGATTAAACTTCAGAGAAAAACAAATAAACAAACAAAAAAAGTTTCATTGTTGCAGAAGATGATAAATGTGCATCAGATGAGTAAAGGTGTGAACTCAGCCAGAACATCTAAAATGTGGAGGTGATGGTGTGTAAAATATCCTGAGAATGTCACGGAATATACCCAAAATTAATATTTTTACTGCTGACGTCTCACTAAAACTGAGCCTGATAGCAGATGAGAAAATATTAATATGATGAGATCCATATTTTTCTTGCAGAGGATTTTGAGGCCGAAAACCCAAAGAATGTGAACGAGAGCCAACCGAGCTTATTCTGGCTCTCAGGCAATAGTGTGGTAGAAAAGCTTTAAGGTTAGTTTATTATTTTGTGATTCTGTTGATTTATAAACTAAAAGTTTTTTATACATGTTTGAATTAAAATGTTCTTCAATTCATCAGTAAGATTTTTTAAATACTTTTTATACAATACATACAACACAATACTGAGTTTTTTTTAACTTGGCTTGTCCAGCATGAAAGCAGCAGAATGATGGTCTGGCTGCTGTTTCTTTGCCTCACAGCAAGAAGGTTGTTATTTCAATCCCAGGCTGGAGAGGGTTGTCCACTGGCCTTTCTGTGTGGAGTTTCCCCCGTGTATGCGTGGGTTCTCTCCGGGTACTCTGACTTCCACCCTCAAGACATGCATGTTAGGTTAGTGGTTAAAATGACTGCTTATCAAGTTATCACGCTAAGGGGACCACCTCTACCCTAAGGTCAAAGGCAGGCAGACCCTGAGAGAAACCCAGCATCCACCCAGGTCAGGGGGAATGAGCCTCAGTAGGCCCAGGCTGACCACACTGGGCACTGGCTGCCTGGGGCAGACAGAGCGCTGTCTGTTCAATGTGAAGTGATGAAGTGTGTGAAGTGAAGACCCCCCCCCCGAGTCCCCCCATGAAATAAATGAAAAATTAATTTAATTCATTTCATCAAACACAAGAAAACACTGACATCATGCAGACAACTTTTGGGGGATGGGCCAAGCAGTGCATGGTGGGCGGGGTTTCTTAGGTGTCCCCACCTCCAGCATGGTGTGGTTACTGCACCCCAATCTTGATGTAAATGAGTAGGACAAGGTGTTGAGGACGATAGGGTAATATCAGCAGTAAGCACCTTCCATTTCCTAGGGTCCCCAAGACAAGCACAAGCCAGGGGCAGCCATCCCTACCATCCGAGCCCACAGCTAACTCTACCTGAGAGCCGCCACCAGCCTCAGAAAGCACTGACCCACCACACATGCTAACAGCGAAGGGAGGGAGGCCCCAGTCACACACCCCCACACCCCCCGAGGACACGCCACAGTCCGTCTCTACCAGCTCGCCAACCTATTCCTATCCCATCATGACATGCACACCCCCTACACCCAAACATACAACCACTCTCCTCCTAACGCCCCCCCGACACACACACACACTCACCCACCCCTCCGCTTCCATAGTCACCTGCGGTCCCCCTCTCCAACACACACACACACATACAAAACCCACAACACACGGCCACCTCACCTTCCCAATACAGAGACCCCGCCCCACACAGACAGACATACTGCCCCCCCACACACACCCACACACACACACACTCACAAACCCAGGCAATACTTCCCCCCTCACCCGCAGCACCTTGCCTAAGGCCTCTATTGAAAACAACTTTTAGATCAGCCATTAAATAACTTTACTGCCATTTTTGTAAAACATCTAAAAAGCTTTTAAAGAAATGTTCCACAAGACCAAATATTTCAAGTTTTAAACATAAAATTGTGCTTTATTGTATCAAATGCCTTGAAGAAGTAATAATATAAATATATATTCTTCTTTTCTGCCTCCCCAATAAGTCCCTCCAGAAGCTGCAGCTCCTCCAAAACTCTGCCGCACGTGTTATCACTCGGATCCCCATT
>JBAMHV010000014.1:25162218-25172436 GCA_037177535.1 Pseudomugil gertrudae
CTTGTTTAAAGGTCAAATAAAGTTTTCATGTTTGAACTATCAGTTGTTTCTGCCTAGTTGTTCTTAATTCAGGTGTTAAAGGGTTAAATAAAGACTACATACTTTTAAACAGGTCTTTTCTGCACAGCTGTCCATAGGTTGGGATTTAAAGGGTTAAATTGCTCCCTCCATGATGTGAGCACTGATATAGTAAGTGGTAGAAAATGGATGGCTGGACAGACAGACTGACCAGTTGTGTACTGTCTAGTGTATCTAGGACAGCATCTTGATTCAAATGAAATGCATCAGTAGCCTGTCATTCGGTGATTCATTCGCTGATTGTTTTTGTATGAGTTGAAACAGGGAACCATCAAAAACCTGCAGGACTGAACTGCCTACCTCTGGTCTGCACCGTAGACAGATAAAAATCTGACACCACTGACTTCTGGATATATAAAATCCTCGATAGAACCATAAAACAAAATGAAATTGAAATGAAAATATTTCCTCCAGTGGATGTTTAAACAGTTGTTTCGTCCTTGGTTTGTCATCGGGGCTTTTCACCACCCTCTGCGCTGTCACACAGACATTCAGCTCTAGTTTTAAATAAACCCAGTGACATTCAGGTTTTAGTTTATATTATTTTTTTACAGTGGCACCTGTTTTTTTTTTTTATAACTTTATTATAACATAGCATGTAATTGATTGCAACCTTGTCTGAATATTAACAACCAGCTAGCAGAGCATTTTCGTCTGGCTTTTTTTTAACATTATTTAAACGATAAGTAGTGTGGTGTTTGGATAAATCTATCCTTTTGCATACGATGAGGTGTCTGACTCCCAACCCCTCTCAGTACGGAGGCCAGTACCCCTCTTTACAAGTTTCCCAATTTCACCCTTATATGCAAAACTGAGTGTGGTTTGCCACACTGGATTTGGAAATGGCCATTAGGGACTCGGAGTCACTTCACCTTGTGGTTTAGAGCTTAATTTAAACTGACAGTGTTGGTATTAGTGCTGGAGGTGGGATATAAATGAGGGGCCCAATTTGAAAAATATCTCCTGTGCATAGCTGTAAAGGCTGACCAGGTCTGAGGATGATCAAAAACTAATGATCGTTCTCATACTACGTTACCACATACTGTAATATTCAGTTTGAACACACAGCTAATGGAAGCTGATGCTGATGAGAGAGACAATGAAACAAAAAAAAAGATGTGCAGAGAGGTGAGGAGAGGAAGACTCATTACAGACGGGAAAAATGAGAGAGAGGGGAGAAAAGGATGGAAAGTGGGTTAGCTACAGCCTGGCAGAGAGACATTCCCCACTACAGACAGACAGGAGAGGGAGAAAGAGAGGTAGGTAGAGAGAGGTTGGAAGGATAGTGGTCTCCGCTCTTCATCGCTTTGCTGTCAGTTGCTTTAGCGACTCCGCAGCAAGCATCATGGAGATGGAGCCTCAGACATTCAGTACGTAAGCTTTCACTTTTTCACCCTGCTGCTTTGCTGCTGCTGCTTTGCACATCTCATCTAACAAACTGGACTTTAAATGGTTGCAATGGTTTCCATGACTAGTTGAGACTGTGGGGAATATCTAAAAGTTATGTATAATGTCTCTTATGGATCTCCATGTTTAACTTGTGGAGCTGGATTTTCTTTGTGATTTTTGGTTGGTTGCATGTTTTTTTTTCCATTCATTGATATTTTTGTTTGGTCGTATTTGGGAATGAGAGGTTTAGTATCTCAGTGTCTGGTTTCAGGATATTAAACAAATAGAAAATATGTTTTTGGAAGAAAAAATAAGACATGACAGGCTTATTACTTAAAAATACACTGCTACTATGTACTTTATTTGTCACCCTGCTGATAATATTCTTTCCCTGCATTGTTTATCCAAATGGATGTTGATGTCGGGACTTGTGTGAACATGTGTGTGTCTGTGTGTGTGTGTGTGTGTGAACATGTGTGTGTGTGTGAAGGATTTTAATCTGGTAGTAAAAATTGCATTCACCATCTTTGAAAAGATGGAGACGTGTCTTTGAACTGAAAACCTTCGAAGTTCTATTAAAAATATTATTATGTAGATCAAAAGAGAGGAACGCATGCTTCAAAGATTTCTATCTTTCAGGTGGTTGTTGTGAAGAAACCAGTGCACAATGTGCTTTTCTGCAGCTACACAAACTTATGCATGAAAAATACTTTTCCAAAACTCTCAAACATAAATGGAAAAAATCTATACTTTAACCCACTGCACCTTGTAGGGGGATGAAGTGTGTGGTTTTATCCTATCATTAACGTTTCAGCCAAACCTTTAAATGAGCTTGTGTTGTTCATCACATCATTTTTAATTCACTGTGCATAAAACTTGAGTGGAAGTAAGGAACAGCTTTGAGTTAGCCTCCCTCCTCCTCGTCAATAGACCGTAATCTAAAAACGATCGCAACATCCCGCATGGTGTCTTCCTGATAGAGGCGACACATAGGACTGAGGATCTAGGCCATGACAGAGCGAAACTTCCGGTTGTGGTTTGCTAAAACACACAGAGCAACAATGCTATGACAACACAGAGATGTGTGCTTACAAGAGCAGAAATGATAATAGATTTCTCAATCTCAACTGTTTTTACCCTCTTTACACATGAAGGCATTCCAGATTTCCAACATTTTCCTCTATTTTATCTGTTCTGTATGAAGAGGCTGGTCTGAGTTGTACATATCCAGATATGTGATCAGGAGGACCCACAGGTAGAGTCAGAGGGAGAAGGTGCAGTGAACGGACAGGCTCCAGCTTCCCTGTGACCCTGAATTGGGCTAAGCAATGGAGCAAACAGATGGATAGATGTTATTGGTACAAGTTTTAGTAAAACACACAGCTCCTACGGGTCAGTTTCTGCTCCCTTATGCGCAAAATGGGAATGTCTGTTACAAACATGGTCATACTGTATGACACTGGTTGGTAGCGGTACGGTAATGCCTGCGGTTTACAGATAAGAAGAAAACCAAAGAATTTTTTTGCTGTTCTCAATTTCTTCTAGTTTGTCTTTGGGTGCTTATTATTTGATGGTTTCTGTGTTGTTGTTTTTTTCTGTTCCTGTTCTCCTTCTCTGGCTTATTCTTTCCACTGGTATCGTGTTGGCTTTATGTTTCATCACTGCCTCTGTGATTTGTGGGGATAATGCTTCAGATTCTCTGTCCAGTGTCAGAAAGCTAAACTCTAAACAGATCAAATTGTGTGCATAACCCACATGGTAGATGGACAAAAATGTCTGTCCATACATGTGTCTGGCTTCTGTGTAGAGAATAAATGAGTATGGTGCCGGCTTCACCACTGTGGGCTAAAGTGGAGGACATTAACTTGAGGTAGCTGCTGCGTAAACTAAGAGGAACCGAGCTGGGTTTGAAGGTGGAAGCAGGAGAGTTTAACAACTGTTGCTGTCAGAGTTTCAGCGATAGTGGAGGAAACAGACCAGAGCAGCACAGAAATGTTGCTTCAGGAGAAAAAAGGAACACCTGGAGAGATGAGGCAAATAACTGGTTTTGTTGTTGCTGGATGCTCCTGAGTACTGAGTGTTTAAATCATCTGTAATAGCAGCATCAATATAAATGCAGATAGACCTTTTCTATCCTGCGTCTTCCTGACCCACTCCCTCATCTACCTGCTGAACATTACGGGACACACAGTATTAACTATAAATCAAAGAAAATAAAAAAACGATTGGACACATGCAACATGCAAACATCCCAACATAATTTATAACATCCCTATGAAGATGATGTACATTAATTATTTTATTAATAATGTCACAATGAGATTATAACAGTTATAGCAATGTCGTGCCCTCTATGACTGTGTTATCTTTGCAGTACTTTCATCAGACAGTGAAATACTTGTGCCGTATCTCATGTGTTTCCTGCACATTGGCCACTTTGTTCAAAACAATGCTCAGCCCACACCTGCTGAGGATTTACCTCTTATGGGGGTGTGGCTCCTCTTGTTTGCTTCAAAGTCAGTTTGTATACAGTACGCCTAAATGAACATGTAACCTGCATTTGGCAACAGTTAACCAGAGGAAAGACTCTACATGAGCAGGAGAGAACCACTCTGCCCCTTTTTGTTAAAGGAATCAAAATAAGTATTGATTTATACTTCCAATAACTGATGCAATCCTTTTCAACCTGGACCAGGTTACCTCAGCATGTTTGTCCTGTGTTTGATTCATCATGAATGGGCTCATTTTAAATTAAATTACTTTGTAAGCTGTTTTTAGCTTGTGACAATACCTCTTGCCTATTTAGAACAGAAAAGACATCACTGTCTGTAAATGTGATCCCCAACTTGTTTCTAGCTCTTCAGATTCTCCTTAATCTGCCTTAAAAAATCTGCCTCTTACACTGTTTATTGTTAGTGATATGAATAACTGTCCATCTGCTGTTTGATTTGAGCTTCGATGTGAATAAAAGCTGTTAAAAAAGCTAATTCAACATGTTAAAAGATGCTGTGCAGAGCAGATAAAAGTGCAGCTCTGGTGTTAAACGTTTGGGTTGCTTCACATTATTTGAGTCATTGTTAACGTAAAAGTAATGGCAAATGCAGCTGCAATGAACACTTTAATCTTTCTCAAAATCATAATAAAGTGGATTTTTATGGCACTACTCATCGTCATGGATAAAAACCAAGCGATGCGTTAATTATTTAAATGAACTTTTGCAGACATGCGAATGCCCACATGGATTCTTCTAAGTGGTTTAAGAAGAAAGAGCATGAATTTGAGCACCGTGTGATGAGTCCAGCATTACAAATCTTTATTTCTGGATACATTTTTACAAAACATCTCATTTTTCTACCTTCAAGTGGCTTTGATGGAGCTTCATAGGTCGCTGCTTGAGTTGTGCATGAAAGCAGGAAGAGTAAGTGGTAATGTTTGACCTGACTGTAAAGCTTTATTTAATATAATATGAGGAAGCTTTAATATTGGATCAAACTGAAGCTCTTTGATGGGATAATGGGAGGAAAAGTGCGAGGGAGTAATGGATAAAGGTTAATGTGTTGAACCTGAATGTGCAAGAGAACTTCCAATAAAGCATGGATGAAAGAGGAGGTCAGCAAATCAAGAACTTATGTGTTAATAAAGAAATGAAAGGATTAGGCATGGAGAACATAGAATAAACTAAATTTGTAGGGTAAAATTTTGATTCATGTTGAGACGTGTGAAAAACAGCCAGTAAGCATGTGTTAGCATGGCAGGGCGTTATCACCTTAGAGGTTAAACATGGCAGAACAGCCAACTTCAGTGCAGAATCTGTGAAACAAACAGATTCAAAAGCCTGCAGCTTATTATTGTATGTGCAGAGGAAACATGGTGGAAATGACTGAAGAAGCGGTGAACCGCCTCCTGGTATGCTCTTTATCACCTCTTACTTTACATGCACACATGCACACAAACAAGTTTACATTTGGAAATTTCGTTTAAGTTTAGTATATATATATATACCTGCAAATATCTGATCTTTTCATTTTTCTGTTTTCATTTTTCTCCTCATTTTAAAGAATTAACTCCCTCTCTGACAGTTTCCCAGCTTTTATCCAAATGCCACTGCAGAGCCCTGAACACAGCATGAGACCAAATTTGACATTTTATTTAGCTAAAATCCAGCTCAGTGGCTCATTGTTAAAACATGAATGGGCAGAAAACATGCACGTATCTCAGATCTTATAGCAATAGTTAAATATTCATGAACCCTTCTGTTTAATGTTACTATGCATGGCCATTGTGTCCCTGAGTAAGCCTTCAATAAATCTCCCAGCATGCATCATGTCCTTTAGTTCAGCAGCCAGTTCCACCATCACCACCACATGTCCATTAAGATGTTTGTCTGCCTTGGCTGTTGCAGGAAGTCGGCTCGGTGAGCTTCACCTAAATAATTGCATGGTGCAGAATGAATCGATTTCATTCACTCTTTAAAGCGTGTTTCTGGTTTTTAAACTGATCATGTTTTGTTGGTATTTTGGTCTGTCTCAGCTCTATTTCATCTCACATGAAGTGGATTTATTTATGTTTAAGGTCAGTTTTGTTCAATGACATGCATAAAGCGTTGGGTTCTGCAGTGAACAGGTGACCTGTCCAGGTGTACATACCTCTTGCCTGCTGATTGCTGGGATAGACTCCGGCTTCCCCGTGACCCTAAATTGGATAAAGCTTCACAGAAAAATCCTTGAATGAATGAGTCTTGCATAAAGCATTAGCGTTAAATATAGTTAAAAACCCTCATGAGTCTTTAATCCACCTGGCATTCTTCAGGACAGTCATTTTACAATTAAACAAAAACAAATCAATGAAAAAGTTTTCTCATTTTTGGTATTTAAGGACATATTTGTTCATTTATATATTCACATAATATTAATTTGATTAAATGCAAGCCCATTTTCTTGATTTACCTTGACATATTCTTTTGTTTTTCTTAGTCTTCACCTGGATCCTCTCTGATAGAATCTGGTTGCCGTGGGGCAGATCAGGGATGTTCACCACCAAGCACCCTGATCTACATTTAGCATCTGAAAAAGGGCTCGCTGTCTAAAATTTAGACTCTATGGCCACAATAGTGACCCCAAAGCAAAAGAAATGTGGTTACACTCTGGACTAAAAACAGGTCCTGGTCGAACTTAGACTCCTGTTGGGAATGAACCGGATCATCATCTGAAACCAGGAATGTTGTGAAGGATTCTTTCTCATTGTGAGATGGGACCATTTTCACCATATAACTACAATGCATGGTGAGAAAATCCAGGAGACGTTCCCAACAGGTTTTACAGGACCTGGATACTTCATCCAGAACAGGAATAACTCTTCATCGCTGCAGGAGAACCAACATGCAACAAACAGCACAATACAGCCAAGACCCCATGGATTCATGATCAGTGTGTTCATATAAAATGACTGTAGGACTAGAAGAGGCTGGAAATCACTGTATGAGCTGCTTGGTGGGGTTTGTGCTCTCACAGTGCAGTTCTAGTGTTACTACATGCTTAGCTTTTAACTATGCAAGAGCATATCAAACCTCAAAAATCAGATATAAGTGTGGGGAAAAAGAAGTAAGACAAACATGCTTTATTAGAAGAATGTCAGTCTATACATATCTTAGATTAACATCCACACCGGCAGTAAGAATCCACACAGGCTTCGTTAGTATCGCTTGGCTTCTTTGCCTCTGCAGTCTGGGCTTTTAGACAAGTTGCTGCTTAGGTTGATCGCTCTCACTTTCCCTTTCAGTGCTCTGTAGAAAACCACAGTATCTGCTGGCAGTCCGGTCTCAACTAGAAGCCCGTATACATTTCATTAGTCGTCTGGACGCATGCTATGACCACCAGGAGCCTTTTCTGAACACCATCTCTGCTGGAGGCGGAACATTAACACAATCATCTCTAAATAATTGAAGAAATGGAACAATCATGTTTAAAAGTAACATGGTTTATCTTCAATGTTTAATGGCGTCCTCCATCAACCCAAATCCCATCTGAGGCAACTTTAAGGCTTTGTGACTGCATGACATCACTTCCTCCGTTTAGTCCATCACAACAACCACAATGTCCTCTGAAGGCAGTTTAATTTTTCAGACTGGTTAGTGGTAAAAAGCTATATTGACCCAGACTTTTGGGAAAGACCTTTTTTTATGTGAATTATTGATGAACCAAATGGAAAAAAGAAGAAGCCCAATGCGACATTTTACACATTATCTAATCACCCACCCAAAACTACTTGTATCTAAATAATGAATGATCTCTAGTTTGTTCTCCTTAAACAGAACAGTTTGTATTTTTCACGACGTTGCCATGTTTTTGAGCAGGAAAAGTATTTCACACATGGCATAACTCGCTGCAAAGCAGTGAAGAGCTGCTGACTTTGTTTTTCACCGCAGTGCTTCTGCATATCTTTGTTTCTGAGGTTGCTGTTGGATGGCTTGGGTTGCAGTCCTTCGCTCTTTGCTGTGTTCTCATCTTCTGTGTGAAACTTCCCAGCAGGGAAGAAGATGTGCATTTATCAGCAGTCTGCCTGTGCAGTCAGACGAAACGTTAGCCTTCCTTTGGCCTGATCATCCTCTCCTTTCTCCCTCCTTAAAGGTCTGCACGCTCTCTGAATGCATGCTTTTGCAGGTGATTGCGACTTGACACTGGAGTAAAAGTGAACTGTGTGTGACAACAGGAAAAACACTGATCACTGTCTCTGCTTCACCTCCTTGCCGTGCCTTAAATATTTTGCTACTGAGTTTGATTTGGCTCGATGTAACTCGTCTCCGTTTGCAGCAGCATCTGTTCCCATGGCCAGCTTTGCAACCATTCTTCAGAAAATTAAATAAACAAAGACGAAGCTTCTGTATGCTGATGGGCAGACACTGTAAGCTTCCACTAAAATCAGCTCTGCACTCATCCATCAAAGTCCTTGACAGGTGACAACCTTTGATGTGTCTCCTGCTTCAGACCTCCAGACAGTGCAGAATAATCATCTCAAGCATTTTAAAACCCCTAAAAAAGAAATAAATTCCTTCCCGTGCAGATATTGGTATGTTTTAAAAAAGAAATGGCTAACAGCTAAAGTCCCTGCATGAGGAAAGCTGCCACATTGTTTGAAGGTGGGATGTGGAGGGATGCCTGCAGGGATGTTTGCAAAGGCTCAGTCTCTCTGCGTCTGGTAGACTGATACAAAGATACTCCAAAAGCTCGTCAGGGATTCATTTCTGCTGCAATGTGGAGGGGAAAACAAACGCATGCGGCAAACAGACCAGCTTCATCGGTTTCCTCTCAGATGTTCTGCAGCCGAGTCTGGCTGCCTAAAAGCAGAAACTGTGGGGGTATTCGTCTCCCTGCCCTTCATGTGTCGGGAGAGGGAAAATTAAAACAGTAAACAGATGCTCAGTTAAAATTTTCTTTCAGAATATGTCCCAGCTGTACGAGTCTAATGGAGGAGAGAAGCACACTGAAAGAAAAGTCTCTATCTTGTCTTTGTTCCTGCTGTTATATAACCAAGAACTCTGTTCATCCGTGTCGCTAACAACATGACATCAGCGATGTTGAACCCAACGTGTTTGTTTCTGAGGTGCTCATTTAGATGTCACTTGTTTTTGGCAGGCTTGAATAATTACTTCAGTATCTAGCTTCTTCTCTAGTACATGACAAGACAAGATAAAGACACACACACACACACACCTATCAGGCTCTACTCCTTCCAAAACTCTCTTCATGTTTTAAAAAGAAATACAAAACACTGTCATGTTTTATTTGTTCAGAAAAGGATAAAACCTATGTTAAAATTATGCTCCAGCTTTGCAAATTTACTTTAATCAAATCTGTATTTCTAGTTTTGACCTTATTCTCTGTTGTGTTGTGTCTCTCTAGAGCAGACTTACTGATTTCTACATGCCTGCCTTGTATTTGCAATAACTTACCAGTAGTGTGTATATACATATACATACAATAAATATGTGTGTGTGTTAGAAATACCTGTTTTTGTTCTTCATGTTGCTGCTTCTGTCCTGTGTAAACATGTGGTTTCTCCTTCAGCTATGGACCATAATACCTATACCCTATGGTGACTGACCTTGATTTTACTTGTTATACAAACTTGAAATTTATTGTAAACAAGATAAGCAGAACAGCCTCTCTGGACACGGAACACGCAGGAGATAACCACCCTGGGTGTCACTCCTGCATTCAACAGTAAACTAAAGCTACTACAGCATCTTTTATTTGATATTAGGAGATTCTCATCATGATGTACTTGAATGAGAGATTCTCATCATGATGTAGTTGAATGAGAGATTCTCATCATGATGTAGTTGAATAAAAGATTCTCATCATGATGTAGTTGAATAAAAGATTCTCATCATGATGTAGTTGAATAAGAGATTCTAATCATGATGTAGTTGAATGAGAGATTCTCATCATGATGTAGTTGAATGGGAGATTCTCATCATGATGTAGTTGAATGAGAGATTCTCATCATGATGTAGTTCAATGGGAGATTCTCATCATGATGTTGTTGAATGGGAGATTCTAATCATGATGTAGTTGAATGGGAGATTCTCATCATGATGTAGTTGAATGGGAGATTCTCATCATGATGTAGTTGAATGGGAGATTCTCATCATGATGTAGTTGAGTGGGAGATTCTCATCATGATGTAGTTGAATGGGAGATTCTCATCATGATGTAGTTGAATGGGAGATTCTCATCATGATGTAGTTGAATG
>JBAMHV010000014.1:25226558-25236985 GCA_037177535.1 Pseudomugil gertrudae
CTGGACTTTGGTCTGGTTACTGGTCTGGACTCTGGTCTGGTTACTGGTCTGGTTACTGGTCTGGACCAGCTGACCTGTATCTTTGGATCTCAGATCTCTGCTTGGTTTATATTCTCTGAAAATATCACAGATATATTCTGGGTCTAAACTGTTTTGGGACTTAAAAACAATCAGCAGGATTTTAACATCTATTCTGTAACGGACTGGAAACCAGTATAAAGAACGAAGACCACCTCAGGCTTTCTACCAGTCACACACTTACCTTCAGACATCCCAAAGCTGTGCTCAGTGGATGTAGTGAGAATAAGCCATGAGGACCATGAGAACAATGAGTCACTTTGTCCACTAAGTTCTCTGTTATCATGGAGGCTGTAACAAACGTTAGTCTGATGATGAGCAACTTTTATTTAGTATTATGTAAAAGGTCTTATTTGTAATCATAAACACAGATTTTATTTATTATTTCATTTAAACATTTCAATCAAAGCATCAAAACAAAACCGAATCCTCTCTGAAGAGAAACAGGAAGAATCGGTTCATTACGACCGGCTCGTTTGTGATCACACCTGAAATCCGCACAGGTGCTTGCGCGCGCGCCTAATGAGCCACGGCAAAATGTTTCTTAACGTGGGGACGTTTGCGTGTCTGTAAAACAGCCTAAATGTCAATGAGAATTCCAGTTTAAAGGGAAGTTATGCCAGAAATGACGAGTTTCCACTATGCTTATATTTGGGATCTTAAGGATCCCGTTAAGTCGTCAAAAATTAATATTTATTGCACGTGGTCCAACAAGCGCGTGAGCATTCGGCCGCGAGCTAATTTACTGTTTGAAAATGGATTCATCAAATATCTACACGGTAAAAACGGCAAGAAAGCCCAACCCAGAGGCCAGGGTGAGTTCAGCTGCTGGTTTTCCTGTTTTCTCTCGTTTAGGTGGAATAAATAACACAATGAGGATAAAAAGTCGCTTTGTGGGGCTTCCAGCTCAGAAAGATGTTAATCTGCATCTCATTCTGGGATTTTCATACTGGATCATTTGGCTCAGAAATCACACTGAAAGCAAAGTTTTAGTGGCATCTTAAAACAGTCTGAAGCAGGTAAATCTATTTTATTATGCGGATCCTTGATTGAACACTTGCTGCCTTTGATTAACAGTAACGATGTGGTAATAATTAAATTAAGCTGGAGTAACGGGAGTATCTGTGTGCAGGTTGACCCCCTCCAGGCATCAGTCTGTAATAATAGATAACACTTTTAGAAGAAGGGTAGTTTAGAGCAGGATTTATGTTCCACCATCTGAAGTCTCAGAAACAGTTTGGTGAGCTGAGGAGAGGGTGTGAGGTGTTCTGGGGCTTTTCCAGGCACATGTTTGACTTCTTTCTGATACACTGTGTTAGTGCTGCTGCTTATGGTGCAGGGCTTCAACCACTTAGTGTTCTGGAACTCGTCAGCATCTATTATGAAAGAGCTTGAAAGTCTTTATAATATGAGTTTTATTTTTCTATCAGTAACTAAAGATGCATTGATTGAATTGCACAGAAATCTTTAATGTAAAATCTAATGTGGTTTATTTTCTGCGTGGTGGGAAGTAACGGCATGAGGCAAATAAAATGAGATTGTGGTGCAAAAACTACATAGGTTACTGACGCCACACTCTGAACTGTTGCTGACGCACCATGAGAATTACCCATAGTGCACCCTGTTTCTGAGACATGTTGGGTTTATCTAGTTACTGATTCTTTCATAAAAAACGCATATTTATTTTAAATGACAGAAAATGAGGCCAGATATTTCAATGTTGTTTATTTTTATTGACCTGTGTCTGAATTACAAACATGTGAAGGAGGCGGGCCAGACCAGCGCAGTGGAGGGGACGCCACATCCTGTCAAGCTGATGTTAACTTCAGTTAAAAATAATACTGCCTTCATGTGCTGTGGGAAAGATGATATTTTCCTGCACGTTTATGCTCAAATAGACAGAAACGGGCCTTCAGATTTTCTCCATGACCGTCTGGTCCTACTGGGACAATGTAGAGCTGTCCTTACTGGTGAAGTCCAGCTACAGCTGGTGTTTTTCCTGAAACATGCATGTAAATGTGACACCCAGATAACATCTTAGACTGGTGTGCAGAGCTGGAAACATGTTGACAACACAGGAGCAGCATGGTGCCATCATGTCCATATGGAGTAAAACCTTCCCAACACCTTGTTGAATTGAATGTAAGAAAGCAGGTTTGAAGGCAAAGCGTGCTTAACCCACAGCCAGGAGGTGGATGGACCTGAACAGGTGTAACTGCAGATTTCTGGATGCTTGTGTGATCTGAAGGGTCGCTTTGCTTTAACATGTGGTGTGCAGGAAGTAATGACACTGAAGTGTGCGGCCCTGAATTAGGACAGCATCAGCCACATGATGATGATGATGTAGGATTTATCAGCTCTGAGTGATTTCTGTTTATTTTTTTAACCAGAATGAACTTCTTCAGTCATGAAATTCCCTGTCTTAGATCAGACACTTTATCCTGGAAAAGTTGAAGTGTTGGTTTAACAAGCCATCAGATTTTTTTTGGCCTGTTTTCTGATAAAATTTTAGTTAATGCTGCAGATTTGGCACACCTCGAAGCTGTTCGCATCTCGGTCAGGCCGTGCTGTCATTTCTCAGAGATCATGCAGCTTTTTGGAGCAGAAAATTGACTGATTATCACCGTGCATGTGTGCAGTATTCTGACTTCTTCTGCTGGCCTGCTTTCTACATGTGGCCTTTCAGTGTCTGCCAGACCCTCCGAGTGACTAGATCGCTGGTCCTTGTTCATGTGCAGTCGTATTGAGCAGTTTGCAGCTTTCCAGTGAGGTGAAACCTCGTTACCTAAAAGGTGTTGTACTGTTGGTAAATCTGCTGTCTGCTCTGTATGCAGCTGGAGGTGCTGAAGTCAGAGGAGCGTGTGCACTAACGGGTTCCCAGTAATGACACTGTTTGAAAGCTGAGACTCCTCTGAGTCATCTCCTGTGGATGTCTGTGGACGCAGTATCATAAGTGTAAATACCAAAATGACCCATTTGATGTGAACCTGCTGGAAATGTAAATGAAAGGAGTCGTAAAATACAATGTGGTTGGTCAGCATCTGAGATCTGGTTTTCTGTTGGTTAGTGGACTTCTGTGAGGAGAAATTTAGCGAGTAAGCATAGAAGATCTGAGTGTGAAGGGGAGGGATAGACTGAAGACTGTTTCCAGAGCAAGCGAAACACATTCACTTGCAAATAGACTAATTGAGTGTGAGCAGAGTGTTTTGAGAGAGAAGCACAACATTTCAGTTTGAACACAACTGTTTTTGCTCATCAGATCTACCAAATGGGCTCCTGAGGTATGGCAGAATAAACCCCCCATGGTTCGTCACTGTTGGTTCTGATCCGCCTGACAGCAGAGGGGATAATCCACTTACTGTCAGGTGTCAGCAGCTTTTTTTCTGTTGGTCTGTTTCAGCACCACCTGAGACTTCACCTGTCCTAAACGTCAGGACCTCTTTCAGACTACTAGTGGTCTTTAAACACTAAAGATGCTCTGTCTTATGGGCCTGCCACATCCCAACGCCCTCCCTCGCTCATTTCCTCTGGGTCAGTGTGTTTCACTCAGTGTATTTAGTAAATCTCTTAGACCAGGATTACTGCTTCCTGGGGATTTAGGATTTCTGCCTGCCCAACACATGTTGCACCTTTGTGCCGTTGGGCTTTCCTGTCTCTCCTGCTTATTAGAGCTGCACACTTGTTTTTTCTTTGAGAAGAAGCCAGAAGGTTTCAGCTCCTGCTGGAAGAAACGCTTCTGAGATGAAGGCACATCCAGATCAGGTTGCAGTAAGGATTGTCACAATGTCATTGACTGACTGTTGATGCCGTTTGGGGACCGAAGATTACTTTATTTTCTTGGAGTTTTCCTCAGAGAAGAAACCTTTTTTTATATATTTGTGTTAAAACCAGGAACATTTACCTGTCCCCTTTCTCCCTGAAGCTGCATCGATCCTTCAGTAAACCTTCAGGGTGGTCAGCTTCTTTTTATGTGTAGGAGTATCACTCTGAATGAGCATATCAAAGAAAAGCAGCTTTCATCCCTTGGGCCCGATGTCTTCTGTCCTGATGCGGTCGGCTTCGGCAGCGGCCACCGGAGACAAACCTGGACCTCTGGCTAGAGGTGCTTTTTCCCTGGAGGACAAAGACAAACATAAGGAGAGGTCTCGGTGTGAAAGCCAGCCGCAGGCCCCTCTGTCCCATGTGGTGGAGGAGTTTTTCTGGATAGGAAGTAGCATCGTGGCATTTTCCAAGTGGCGGCTCGGCTACGTGGGTAAGCAAGTCCAGATGTATCCTGGTGACGGTGCTTGTTGACATGGTTCAGCTTTTTGTTGGATTTTAAGAGAATCAAGAAAAGTGGAAATGGTTTAGAAGCAAAACCACCAAGCAGGAGTGTAGGTCAGGAAATGTATCCTGCAGTCTATCCTGGTCAAATGATGATCCCACATCCCATATTCAGATGGAGTTCCAGTCTAATTGTAAACTGGGACACGAATTGTTGCCGTCTTCAAATGATGTGACTGAAACTGTGTGTGTGTTTGAGGGAAAGCAAAATGTGTGTGACGGAGGTGGGCTTTACCGGTCATTGTGCTTGATGTTTGCATCACAGCAGTGTGTTTTCAGGGGCTTCGGAAGAAACGGGCTTTATTGAATGTGAGTGAAACTAATCAGATTACTTCTGCATCAGTTTAACGGTGACTTGAACCCAGTCATCCTCCGCAAAGACGTGGAAGCTGTTTCTGGTGAAATCCTGTGTATGCTAGAAGTTCCCTCCAAGAGTGTCACAGGATAATTAAATTTCTCAACTATTTTACACCCCAGTCGTGTAAATCTTCATCATGTTTGCATAGCTGGTGCTTCCAGACTGGCCATCTGTAGCATGGTATCACCTGTGTGTTTGTGTTTGGCTGCAGCATATGGCCTGAGACAATCCCCCCTCAGCTTAACTTGCTGCCCTGATGGAGGAAAGCTAACTCCACCTCCTTGGCACACATTATCACTGTGGCAGTAGGTCAGTAGACACTCAGGTTATGCGGCCATGTCTGTGAGGTGACGTGCACACACACACACACACACCTAGCGGGCCTCAGCTGTGTTTGCGGGGAAAAGCATGACCTGTTTCCACCACCTGTTAGCTTCATAATTAACCTGTGTAGCTTCTCCTAGCTGCTTCTGCAGCAGCAGCGACGATGGGGGACAGAGAGTTCCTGCTACTGAACTTGTTTCAGAGCAACCTGTTGGTTTTCTCATCCAGATGGGACGTTGCTTTATCTAGCACAAAGAGCAGCATGTTAAACAGCAAACTACCAAGCTGCAGGAGGAAACTGCATGATCACGTGGACAGTTTTAATCTTTCCTCGTGTCCCAGCTCCAACACACCTGACTCAAATTAAATACATCCAGCAACCTATGAAGGTCTGTAAACAATGCATTAATCTGAGTCGGGTGTGTATGAGCAGGGGGATCTGTTAAATGATCCAAATGAGAAATACTTCATACATTTTTGATCAGTATTATAATTTGGGATTAACGTAAACCGTAGTGATCGTTTTAAATCTGCATTTTGTCGCATAGCAACCGCTGGAAAAGTGTTTTTTACTGTTATCTACTAAACCAGGATAGATAGTTAGATATAACTTTATTAATCCCAAAGGAAATTCAGCTGCATCACCCATACCTTAAAACCATTCATATTATAAAAATGTATCCTTATATAACAATAAATAAGTAATCAAAAATAAATGAATAAAATCACATACAAATACACATTAAAAATATCAGTACAGTGTTGGTTTTGAGTCGGCGTGTTCCAGTTTTCTCCCACAGCCTAAAATGATTCATGCTGGCTGATTGATGACCTGATGAAGCTGAATGTATTGATTCTAAAACTTTTTGCATCACTCGTAGAAATGGATTGTTTTTTTAACAATGTGATAAATTCCATTTAGATTGGGCTTTATAGGGTCAAGATGATTGGTTGTTTGTCTGGTGTTGGTCCTACTGTGTACTGGTGACTGGTGTGGAGCTGGTGTAACAGCTGCTGGGATCCTGCAGCACCCTGCCACCCAGTGCTGCAAGCAGGTGTAGAAAATGGATTGATGGAGGAAATGCATCTGTGTGAGGTGGATTTAATTTAATGACCATGAAACTGTTCTCGAAGTAAAAGCAGAGGAACTGCATTTAATACGAGGACGATCCGTTTAACAGATTTAGCAGGTGCTCCAGGTGTTTTCTCTGTTCACACACACACACACACACACGAGTACAAACACTCCTAGTGAATCTGATTCCCTTAAACTCTCACACTCATTATGACCTCTATGAAAACAAAAATGGTTTTAGATCCTGCAGGAAACATCAATGAAAGATCCTTTTCTGCTTTTTTAATTGACACATTTTTTTCCAAATGACTCAAATATTTGGTTGTTTTGTTAGTTTGTGTTAAGCCCACAGACTGGTCCATAGCTTGTTTTCATTTATTTTAACACCCAACATTCCTCCTAAGCCCCACACACACTTTAAATCTGATATTGTAACTATGGCAACCAGCCCAGATCTCCACTCGTACAGGCGATGCAAGCTTTCAATGCGTCGCATGCTCCACTTTTGTGTCTGCCTTTACAAGCTGTTGTACGTGTGTGTTCTGCTGCAGCATGTCATTTCTCTGATGAAGGCGTGTAACCAGCATCTCCCGCTTTTTGCTCTTTAACATTTTCAAACAGTTGCGGTTAATCCCTCCTGTTCTTTTTCAGTCTACAATAATCTGGTTTATTCCCAGAGTCTACCTTTGCAATGCTTTTTCTCCTCATTAACTCCCAGTTAAAGTTAATTTCCTTAATAAAAGATATTTTCTAGTTGTTTGTTCCCACTGAGGCACATTTTATTGTTGTCGCATCCAGAGCAAGGAGCATCCGTGCTCCTGCTGTATGGGTCAGTTGACCAGCCACCATATGGCGTGCACAATCGGCATAAGCACCGTGCCCCGACGGCTGCCGTCACTTCCAGTAAAGGTTAAGTTAACAAGGCCAATGCTGACAGACAGCAGTGCTGCTTCGCGTGGCCAGTGCCAAACACCTAACTGATGCTTAAATGAGATCAGCACCCTTTTTTTGGTTCAGGCTCAGTGCTTACCTCTGTGCAGATGGAGCAGAGGTCAGATGCATCTCCTCCACCAGCTGGTGCTAAATGAATCTGTGTGTGTGTAATAATACGGCATGTATCCCACCCGCCACCCCTTCCTGTGGGTTAAGTCCATGAAGCGTGCTTGTTCTCAGCGAGCAGACCTTTGTGAAGTACAGTGGGAAGATATATTACAGATTAAGCTTACATCCCATGGGGGCTTCAGAGCTTCAGCTAGCTGCATCACATGAGCAGACACGTTTTCCTTTAGTCAAATGGCAGACAAGTGTGAGCAGAGCATGACCTCCTGCTTTTTCATCTGTGTGGAAATAAGTTAAAGGAAAAAAGAGTTTGAGTCAGTGAAGCTGCAGCAAAGGTCACACACACACACACACACACACTCACACACACAAACCATTCTGGCTTTCTGGTAACCTCCATACAGACTCTATCCGTGTTCTTGTTTACATGTAGCATAATCTGATTAGTGATTAGCGCCCACATTACGTCCTTTTACACCAGCTTCGTACCAGTTTCTTCATTCTGCAAGAATACTCTGGAGGATTGAACCTATCTCAGATCCAACCCACCAGGATCTGAGTTGATGCTGCCCTGTTTTACAGAAATGGGCTGAAATTCATGCAACATCCTGTTACAGAGGTTTTTTTTACTGGTCCAGTTTCCTCATTATTCCCAGTAACCAGTTATCAGGTTCTTGTCACATAATGCATGTAGCACATTTTAAATCTGAACCTGAAGAAAGTAGCTTCTCCTTAATGTGTGAGGATTTCTATGACGTATATCTAAAGCTGATGAGAAAGTGTTTTCATTACCTGGTAGGAAGTGATTTTTATTTAAAAAAACCCACAAATGCAGCAATTTTCTGATGCACGTTGGCCTTTCTTTTGAAATAGAAATGTCTTGTAGTTAAATGAGAACAAAGACGGGGATTCCAGGCACATCCCAAAGAGTCTGACAGATTGTTTTGATGCATCTTTTGATGTTTTTCTACTTGAATACACAGAATAAATGATGCAGAACATCAGGAAGCATGTATAACGTGCACTAGCTCTTGAGGGCCTGAGTTGGAAAAACTCTCGTGCAGAGCTTTGCTTCCATCCCTTCCAGCTGAATGAACACACGGGACATGCATGTCGGGTAAACAGGTCTCTTTATAAACGAGACTGTGTGGCTGGACCACCTGTAAAGGTTAACCAGAGCAAGTTACAGGAGTAAAGCTCACCACTGTCACCAACAGACATCCTGTTTGTACTCCCATGTAGACGGAGCAACCTTATAAACAAACGTAAACTACATTTTGGATCAAACTCTGGGACAATTCAGATTGCTGGAGTGATAAAATTATGAATATGCAACATGTATACCATGAAGTTCCCCTGAAAGCGTGCATGGGATGGGATTCACCTCATCCCTCTGGTCTCTGTAGCTGTTTGTGTTTGGATGCAGCTGCGATGCTCTGCCTTAATAACTCCTGTTTGCAGCTCGTTTTTTACATTTTAAAGGGATATTATGGTATGGCAAGCAGCCAAGACTTGAGTGTGTGATGCATATTCAGATTCAAATGATAGCTAGTTATGTACCCTGCACATCCTGCAGGGTGAGATTTGGATGCAGGCAGGTGTAATGCTAGCCGGATACTTTGCTAGCTTTTACAGCTAAGAAGTAATGAGCCTCCTAGATCACTGTTGACCTGAGAGCCTGTGGGGTCGTGATGCCATGTCCAGCTAAACTGTGCACAGCTCATTTCATACCCCTCTCAGATTCAGTGCAGATTCTTGGATCTGTTACAGCCTCTGGGCTGCAGGCCTGCAGGAAGATGCCTCCTGTCACATCAGCAGAAGGCTGTTCCACCTCTATCCAGCACAAGTCCTTTTGTCCATAATCATGAAATGTTGTTAATGGTCATTTGTTTCCTTTTCTTCAGTCTGTGCCAGAAAACGGTTCTCAAAGAACTGGTGGCTTGTTCAGATAGAAAATATACAAACAGCAGTCATGCAGGGGTTTCTGTAGAATCTCTGATGGGTGCAGAGCTGGATGATGGTCTGGAAGTTTGCTTTTCTACAGATCAGAATCCACACAGAAGCTGCTGCCACCATTCATGGATGTTTTTTGGTCTATTCTGGAGGTAATCAAACGTGTGCAATGATCAAAAGGCAGACTTTAAAACTTAATGAAATGTGTTGCAGAAAGCGACTGTGGGGAACTTTGGCTCTGGCTGGACTTCATGGGACAGTGTGATACAGAGTCATGTTCTCTCAGCATCTCTGACATTTGGATTTGTGTATTTTCGGGTCTTTTATTGATCAAAAAGGCTAGTTTGATGTCTCATGTCATGATTTGAGCAAGTTTCTTCAGTTTTACGTGTGTATATGTGTGAACATGCCTTCATGTGGGATTAATGAAGAGCTGGTCAGTTATGGAGTCTTCTCCGTCAGACTGTATCTGCTGTTCCAGCAGCTTTTTCCCTGCATTAGTTCCCACGCAGCCACAGACGTACTGAGACGGCTTAAACCGAGGATCACCTCAGTTCAGTTTGTTTAAACCAGTTTTAAGAAGCTGTTTAAACATTCGGACCCAGTTTGACCCAGTAACAGGTAGTGTGTCAGACAGTGGGTCGGACACGGTTAAAGTCGGATCAGTGGCTCAGAGACGTCAGTGTGTGTTCAGCTCTGAAATCCCAGTATCATGAAGCCAGGTCGCCTCTTACTGGGATACATCACCATGGAAACCAGCCAGCTTGCTACAGATAATGGTTCAACACAGTGGTTCTCAAGCTTCTTTTAACCCGCCACACACACACGTGCACAGACCTCATCGCAGTTTATTTCACACACCAAACTCTTTGTAAGGAGTAATAACATGTTGAACTATTTAACCGAACTACAACTAAACTTTATTTATAAAACATTTTAACACAGCAGTTACAAGATAACAAACGACAACAAGGCACCATTACAGAAGTGCAATGAGTTTTCTTTTAGCTTATGACGGTTTTGTTTGCTATCAGGTCATTTCAGCCACCTAAACAGTGTAGTTATGTTCAGCGTAACCAGGTTCTTCTTTATATTACATTTCTATGGATATAATGGTGAGAAATGCCTCTGTGAGCTAAATGAGTTTAAAATAGGACTAAATGACTAACAAGAATAATCTAAATTAAAACCGCAAGCGGTGATGGAGGCCCTCGCACCTCTGGCGCCGCTCGGCTTGTGTCGCCACCGCGTCCCCTG
>JBAMHV010000014.1:25248912-25261153 GCA_037177535.1 Pseudomugil gertrudae
GTTCTCTCCGTGTTAGCGTGGGTTCTCTCCGGGTACTCCGGCTTCCTCCCACAGTCCAAAGACATGCACCTTGGGGAAAGGCTGATTGGAGCCTCTAAATTGCCCATAGGAGTGTGTGTGTGCCTTTATAAAAGTTAAACTGGCTCTCTGAAGTCTTCAGTTAGTACGTCACTTCCTGGCAGATTGTGAATGAGCAGGAAAGATGGTGTGACTGCAGATGTTGGCTAACACGCAGCTGAACCACTAACCTTTGGACAGTTTAAGATTAGCATGCTGACATGTTAAACATGTTGCTTTAGCCCCCCTCCTGCAGAGCAGCTAGCCAGCTTTCCAGCGGCCTGTTTGTGGTCACACATATGGTGCTCCCGGGAAACAGATGGCCTCTGGTGTAATGCAGGGTAAACACACCAGGGACCCATCTGGCCCTGCGTGTGTGTGGGTGTTTAACACGTATTTGTGTGTTGGCAGTCTTTTGGCTAGTTTTCTGTCTTAGCCAACCTATAATCTCTTCGTTATAAGACCACCTGTACTACTTACTGGTATACTGGTAATCTGATTACTTTTTGAAGCATTTGTGTGTAAACACTGCTCACACGTTCAACTTCCAGGTGAAATTTCTAGAAAATGTAAAAATGTTGATGCTACACGTGACATTGTTATGCAATAAATGCATCGAACAGGTGTGTGTGTGTGTGTGTGCACATTTAAAGTTTAGAGAGTGTAAAGTTGACCTGCAACATGTTGGATTATTTTAGGTTCATTCTGAAGTTCTACAAAAAGCTAAATGTTGTAAAGTTTCTCACACACACACACCATTAGCTGCAGCTGGAAGCATTGATCCCAGGCAGGATGGATTCATGTTTTCATGATTCCAGCAGATGCTGATCCTACCATCTCAATGTGGAGCTGAACTGGAGACTCATCACACCAGCAACATTTTTCCAGCTTCTATTTTTGTTGTTTTGTGAGTGTGTGTGAATTGTGGCCTCAGTTTCCTGTTCTTAGCTGCAGGAGTGGTACCTGGTGTGGCCTTCTGCTGCTTCTGTTATCTCTAACCAATATGTTTTCCTCCCCTGACCTCTGACCTGGAACAACTGGGTATTTTCTTTTCTTCAGATATTCTCTGTAAACCTGAGCGATGGTTGTGTGAAATTCTTGTAAATACTCAGACCAACACGCATGCTCATTGTCTCTTAAGTCTCCTTTTTTCCCTCATTTTGATGCTCACTTTGAACTCCAGCAAGTAGTTTTTTTTACCACGTCTACATGACAAGGTACTGCCATGTGATTGGCTGATTAGATATTTGTATATAAAAGCAGTTTAGCAGGTGGACCAGATGAGTAAACAGAGGATGAATGTGAGAAATTGTATTGCTTTAGCTTTGTGTGTTATGAATCAGCCTTTCGATTTTTAAAAGGGGCACATAAACAATGTTACAACTCAGCAGCGGATTAGTTCCATGAAATCACAGCATGGAAATTTGGTGTGTATGTAGAGGCTGAGCTTTGTATCAGGAAGCACCTGCAGTAGCCTACTAACTGGTAAATGATTATATATTGGTCACTGACCGTCTTTGTGATACTGTGTTGTCTTCATAATGACTATGAATACCGCTGCAGAATAACCAGTGATGGTTTTCACATGACTTTTTTTCAGTTATCAGTGTTGGTCACAGATTTATGTACGACTGAACAGCCAAATTATCGTGTGTGACTGCACACAGCTCTGAAATTCTGCCTCTTTGTATCTGTGCCGGTCACTTTGGTGTCGGCTGGTCAGTCGGCTACAACTATGTGCCGTGCTCTCCGAAACAGCAGCTGAGTCTGGTTTTATTTCCGTTCTGAGTCACCCAGCAGCTTCAGGAAGCCAGGATGTGGGAGAAAACCATTTAAATGATGTGCCATTGCAGCCTGACCAAAGATGGATGAATGGAATAAAACTAAACTACAGATTTTAATATATTAAGGCTGCAGAACAACCAGTTTCATGTAGTTAACATGGAAACTGGAAACATTTGAGCCTAAAATGACCATCAGTTTGTTCCCAGTTAACACACCTAACAGGGAACAGTTTTTTGCTCTGATAACTGGCCTAAATGTTCAAAGTGACCAGTCAATAAGCTTAAATACTGCAGAAAAATAATCGCTTGCATGCAACATTTTCTTTTCTGCCTGCTTGCCTCGCTGGCATGAACTATCATGATGCCACATGTTGGTAAGATAATTATCCTTCTATTAGGAGCAGAATGAAGGAAACTGTGAGGAAGATTAGCAGGAAAATGAGATGTTTCAGTTTATCAGAATAAACAAGCTGTTCATGTAGTGTGTAGGGAATATTAACATATATTACAGTGAAGAGTGCAGATATACCTACAAAACAGAAAACCTAAACTTCCAGCTACTTTCATGTTAAATAAAAGGAAAGCTAATGATGGGATATACAGTCAGTGTCTTACATGGAACGGCTGCTGGTCAGAAAAAAGATTGAATGAGTGATTTGGATTTTTTAAAAGGATCTTTTATCTAAATGTAATTTTAGCAGCACCTTGCGTACATGTGATATTTCTACATTAAATATGTTTTGGTTGTTTTGGTTTTCATCTGTAGTAATGTCGTTCCAAGACGACAACTTGAAGTGTTGCATAAACACAAATATCATCTTCACGTGATTATTACAAAATGTTCCGAGCTGTGGAAGACATTCTTACTGTGAAATGATTTTTTCCTGGTTCTCTGTGTGTGTGTGTGTGTGTGTTTGTGTGTGTCTGTGTCACACTGAGCCAAACTCCAACTGTCACGGACGTCATCGCTGACAGACTGGGGCTGCCTCCAGTGTAACTCGACATATGGAGCCTCTCATGGACGGTCTCTGTAACCCGACATGGTCACAATGTCACCTGCGGCCGTTCTCATTAACATGACTCCTCTAAATCCCATTTCTACTGCAGCCAAACCCATCACCACCATCTGAGCAGAACATTATACACGTGTAGCAGAAACGGAATCGGAACAGAAAATTTTTCTAAATGTAAACGAAACAAGAGGCAACACATAAAAACACTGTATGGGTGTGAATGCTGAATTCCTGTAAATAAAGTAAATCTGTCTGATCTTGCAGGTCTCATCATTCCAGCAGGTTTGTTCAGGTAAACGTGCGCGCTTTAGTTGATGGAAGCGACCTAAACAAACTGACTCATTGATGACCAGGTTTACAGAATAAACTGAAAGGTTGGGTTTAAATGGGGCATTTAGAACAAACTGGGTGCAGAATGATGCCTACCGACCTTCATGTAACCATAATACTGGAAGCAAAATGAGCCAATACGAGTAAAGAGTGCTTTATTATTCCCATAAAGTAGATAAATTACACATGAATCAATGTTACATGCTAAAATAGTTTGGCAGATTCTTTTATCTTTATTTTATTTATTTTTTGCTTTATTCTATTTTTCTAGGTGAAAACAAAAGTGTGAAAATTTTAGTTGGTTTTGTAATTGGATGTGATGCAGGAAACCAGAAGTTTGTTTAGCACAGGTGATGTATGAGTGAGCCGGGCACCGGCAGAAATTTCAAGTTTAAAATGTGTAATGAAGCAAAGAGAGTGCTTCTGCAGCAGAGTCTGGATGTGAAGGTGTTGTCCAGGGGGGGTTGATGGTTACGTTGCTCTGAAGATGATACCGAAGGGATGAAGCAGGGAGGATTACTCGATTCTGAGGTGGTAGATGGGAGAAACAACAGATCCAGTTGAGTTTGAGATGGTTGGCCAGTGTTCGGGGTTACATTCCTACTTGTAGCTGGTTAGACGATAAAGTTGTGGAAGCTATGGGAGATGTGTAGAACTGAATGTTAGTGTCCCAGTTTTTCATTTTGTGGTGATCTTTTGCACCAATATAGTTCCATAAAGCTAGAGCTTTTTAAAGTTAAGACTAGGATTTAATAGATTTTTTTATTTTCTAATTTTTTTATTGGATTAGTTTTTATTTTGTTCCCTGCCTTCCTATTTTTTAAATGTTTTTAATTCTCCAGGTTTTGTGGGACTGAGTGGCTTTGAATTAAAAGTGTGTTTATGGCTCATTTACAGCTTGCAACTGTGGTCGTTACCCTTATTTTAAATGTTGAAATGTTATGTGCAGACATCTATATTCATAGGATTACTGATGAGAGACAACACACACAGGAGTCACTTCAGCTCAGATGGTGCATATCAGCTTCACCTGTACCTGTTAAAAGATTAAACTAGTTTGTTCTTTGTGTTTAGGAGGCTGATACTGATGACAACCAGGGAACGCTGGGCTTTGAGGAGTTCTGCTCCTTCTACAAGATGATGTCCACCCGCAGAGACCTGTACCTCCTCATGCTGACTTATAGCAATCACAAAGACCACCTGGACACCGACGACCTCACCCGCTTCCTGGAGACTGAGCAAAAGGTACTTCATGCCTCTGTCAGACTAGTGCTCATTAGCATTTTTTTCAGTGCCTGGAGGTTTTAGGTTGAGATAAAGATGAGACTACTGCCATTTTTTTCCAGTACGACTACCTGCTTTAACTTTACTGCAGGTTTCAATCCCAGCGCTGCTAGCATCACTGCTCTGGAGCATGCTCAGTTCTGCTGTGGGCTTGGAAAAAGTCTGTATGAAATCTATAAATACATGGCGAGTTGGTGCCCATCACTAAGGGTTTAACAGAACATGTTTTTGTGGAGCTGGTTTCATAAGAGAGGGTCCTGATGGCTTGAAGCCTCTTCCTAAAACTGGAGAAATATTATATCTCCCACTAGCTCTCATCAGAATCCTCAATGCAGCATTTAGGATCAGCTGGAGACTTTTCGGGGTATATTTGGGACGGCCCATAAATAAGGACCGGCAGTAGTCTATTCTTGAAATAACAAAGGCATGTACCGGTACTATTTTTCTGCATCATTCTGAGACAGGATACCTCTAATTTTTGCAATACTATATGGGTAGAACACCTCACCCTGGTGAGGTGTTCGGGGCACGTCCCTGTGAGAGGAGGCCCCGGGAGAGACCCAGGACACGCTGGACTAATTGCATCTCACAGCTGGCCTGAGAATGCCTCAGGATGTCCCAAGATGAGCTGGTGAATGTGGCTGGGGAGAGGGAAGTCTGGGCTTCCTCCTTAGGCTGCTGCCCCTGCGACCCGACTACAGATACATTCATGTTTCCAGCAGGGAGCCTAACAGCATCAGTTCTACAGAGGCTGCTGGAAGCCAAATCCCAGTCATACTGTTAGTGTTTCTGTGGAAGCACATGGAAAGCCAGGAGGTTGGTTTGCTTCCTGCAGTTGTTTTCCTCCTTATTCTCAGCTTTTCTGCATGAATTGGCTTCTAAAGCCATCTGCTTAGTTGATGTCGCTGCCTGCTCACACTAGGTGATAAAACATGCGTAATTTTACTTTCCACTAAAACATATTCTTAGGCATTTAAAATAAAAACCAGGGAAATGTGGTAAAAAGGCTTGACAGTTTTGGTTAGTCAGCCTGTTTAGTTTTGCTTCTGCTGCCACCATCTCGTCAGCTGGGTGACGCCTGTGCTGCCTGCAGCTTCCCGTGCCTGCATGTGACAAGACATGTCTTCACACAAGTCCACACACCCAAACCTAAATGATCTCTGGGTTACAGCTCATATGAAAATACGTGAAGTGTTTCAACATTTACCTTTAAAGATTTCTATCTTAATGGATGCACATGACGGGTGATATTCTACTCATTTTAAAGCCATTAGTTTGTGTGGATCTGTGACCTAGTTGGCAACTATTGATCTATGTTGGCCTGGAGCTGCCCTGATCCTGCATGTAAGTGGTGGAAACCTCTGGAACATTCAGCTGGATGAGATGCAAGTTGATATGAGAAGCAGCGTTTAGCTGCTTTTCCCCCTAATGCATGAAATCTGGAACTTTTTTTAATGATTTTAGGTTGATTTACGAATTTACTGTCATTTTTGCTTTTTTCTTGGCTTTTGATGTTTTTATGTGACACACTTTACAGTGTCATGAACATAAAGGTGCTATACAAATAAATTTGCCTTTGTTGGATTGATGGAGCTTTAACCTGCATTTGTGGATTTTAGGATGAACTGTGTTCAGTGATTTCTGCACGTCTTCCTGAGACCTTTCAGAAATATCCTGTAGCGAATCATGCCTGCTTTTAATGCAGACCATCACCAATGTCCAGCCTTTTCAAATCCATACAGATATTCTTCCAAAACATCTGATATTGTACACCGTAGATCAGGGTTTTCCAACTCTGGTCCTTGACATCAACGGTCATTGATTCAGGTGTGTTGAATACAGGTTGTATTTTAAAGTTGAAGGATGGTAACTTTTGAGGACTGAACATGTTGTAGATGGTGGGATCCTCAATCTGAGTTTTAGAGCCAGGTTTTCTCAGATTGGAGAAGTTCTGTATAATTTTATACCTGAGACTGTCTCTCTGAAATGCTGCTTTTCTTTTTCTTTTTTTATATTTAGTAATGCTACTGACCTGTTGCCAATTACCCTAATGAGTTGTTAAATGTCCTGCAGTTTTTTTTCAACCTTTTGTTGTTGTTCCAACTTTTTACAGATATGTTGCTGCCATCAGATTCAGTCTGCTCATATTTCCCAGCGTCTTATGTTTGTTTCACTGGGAATAAAATGTGGCCTAATGAGATTTGCAAATCATTGCATTCTATTTTAATTGTAAATTTTCTCACAGCATCCCAACCTTTTTGGAAATTGTGGTTCTAGTTGTTTAAATCTGTGTCCGTTAAGCTCCACTCCTGTGGATTTTCCTCCCCATGCTCTGCTGTCATCCAGATGATGGACAAATTGTGCATTAAGAAGTGAGACAACAACTGTGCAGGTTAAATGGCTATAAACACGCTGATGGAGCATGACCCTGCCCTGGCTGAGGAAGGTCAACGCCCCTTTTTATTGATCCGAGCTGGTCTGTGATTGATCATACTGGGTTTTAAAGAGTGATGCAGGACAGGGTGCTGATATATGCTGCAGAGATGGAAAGAGAACTAATATGTAGGAAAACCTTCTATAATTTTATTATCTTGCACTTGTGTTATTCTGGAGGGCTTCTGTCACAGTAAAATCTGTTTTTACACGCTGTTTCTTAAACCTGCAGATGACCAAGGTGACCAAGGACCATTGCCTGGAGATAATCAACAAATTTGAGCCGTGCTCTGAAAACCAGAAGCAAGGGGTTCTGGGTATTGATGGTGAGCCTGCTTCACTTAGATTTCTGTTGTTGGTATGAATCCCTGTTCGAAATGATCTGAATGTTGGATTTTATTTTCCAATTGAAATAAATATACATACAGTATAGTTTATAGATGTAGCCTCATGACTGCAGTGTCCATTTGGATAAATGATCACCATCAGGGCTGCAAAATAAACCTGAATCCGATTTTTGTATTCAGCATTAAGAGACATTAAATGTAATCTGAAGTGGAACTGTGTTGGAGCTGCCTGCACACCAGCAATCTGGGCTCGTCGCCACTCGTAAGAGGACTCAAAATGAAACCGCTTCCTTTCCTTTTAGGTTTTACAAATTACATGCGAAGCCCAGCTGGGGACATCTTCAACCCAGATCACTACAACGTGAGCCAGGACATGAACCAGCCACTGTGCAACTACTTCATCGCCTCATCACACAACACATACCTGATGGGGGACCAGTTGATGTCACAGTCCAGGGTGGACATGTACGCCTGGGTGCTGCAGGCCGGCTGTCGTTGTGTGGAAGGTTGGTAAAGCAACCGTGTTGTTTTGCTCGTATACAAGCTACCCACAATCAATAATCTAACTCATTGTAGAGCGGAGCGTGTGAGGTGAATGGAAATTGCCTCACATTTGTGGGTCCAGACACAAGTCAAAGGTAATTTAAATGGGACACGTGAGCCTCTTCTGGGCCTTTTTGAATATGTGAACTTTGCCTAAAGTTGGTAAAACTTTCAGAAGCTTGTAGATGAAAGTTCCAGATCGCTTCTGCAGCTCCACAGTAACCCAGTTTAAGCTGCGGCTGTTAAAGGGCAGACGTCCCTGCGGTTTATGTCAGAGTAATACAGGTACAAACAGGACAAGGTAGCCATGTCTAGTGTGTGTTACAGGCTGGATGGTAACTGATTTAGGCTGTCTGTCTGTGGCGCAGTGCAGATAAATGTGTTTATTAAGAAGGCTCAGAGATGCTGGATGTCATCATCAGTGTCTCTTAAATGTACATTTAAGCATTAAGCTAATGAAGGTCAACTGGACTCCAGTTTAACTCAGTGATGTGATTCATTTTTGTTTGTGTGAAATGACATTTGATTTTGCACAGATGCCTAACAGCAAGTTGATGCAAACAGCTGAATCTGAGCAGGAAACTTGTTTTGTGACAGCTGCTCTGTTGGAGGCTGTAAAATCCTTCAGCTTCAGTTAGAAGATGGCTAATGTCCAAACATGTTCCAGTAGATAACTGTACCAGCCGGTTCTCCATCTGACCCCTTTTTTAACTGTTCTCCTTTTCTGCTGTGGGATCAGGGAGGAGAAATTATATTGGGAATCTGCTGTGGTAGAGAGGAACTACCAAATAAAACCCCTTTTTGAAGCAAAGCTTGCAGTTTTCTCATCATCTTGTTTCTGCCCTTCTGAATCAGCTGTAAAAACATCATTGAAAGGTCAAACTGATGAAGTGTGGAGAGAAATGAACCCAAAATTCTAAGTGTTTTACTATTTTGCAGGAAAAATACAGATGTTTGCATAATGTAGATGTGTTTTAGCATTTATACTTGTTTCCTGTTCCTAAATTATTTAATTTCACTCCTCAGCTCCTCCTTTCCTCAATAAGCTGATATTTCTGACAATGATTCCCCCTGAGCAACACCTAAATATTAACCCAGTTCTGGAGCTACAGTCTCCAAAGGCAAAAAGCAGAACCTTCAGATGACTTTGAAAGACTAAACTTTAACCAGTATTGTTTCTGTCACAGCACATATTTTTCTAACCAGCAACTTACTTTGAGACCATCTTTTTACCTGTGGGTTTGTGCATGTGGTGGTTATCTCAGAAGCTCACCTGCTTTTTGACCCCATGTGGGGCCCTGTGAGAGATTTGTTTTCTGTGCAGGTGTGGTGAATGGAGTGGCGTTTGATCAGATTGCAGTGTTTCCTTTGTGGTGTCTTTCTTCTTTGTGCTTCTCTTTTTTTTCGTCTCTGTCTTTCTGTCCTCTCTTCTTTTCTGGTCAGTCCAGCAAAATACATAAATAATGTGGAACACATGTTAGTCCAAAATACATAATAAAGAATTCTGATTACCAAGAGGATATCTGTATATACATATATATATGAAGATCCTCTCGGAAGAGCAATTTTGCTCGGCACAATACAGCAGCCAGACCATCATTCTGCTGCTTTGATGCTGGACAAGACGCGTTTAAAAAGAAAAAAAAAAGCAGCTCACGTGCTTCAAACCTAAACTCTTCTTTCGGTCCCTCAAACTTGTTATAAAGTAGACTTTGGCTTGTGCAGAAATGAACTTGAGCTGCACAGTCAGAAGGGACTGTAGTGGAGTTGAATCTCTTTTTTTTTGTTTTGGTTTGCTTTGTCCTGAGATCTTGTGCTATCAACTGGCTATCAACACATTGTTTTCAGTGTGCACCACCAGGATATTTTTGAAAGAAGAAAAGAAAAAGTGAAAGAACAAGTAATTAAGAGTCAATATAGATGATTTTTTATGTCTGGAGATATCAGAGAAGAGACCAAATAAAGATGGATGCTGAATCTGACTTCTTAGAGTCATCAAACTTAGAAAGTGTAGGTATATCTTTAAATCGTCATGACGACTCCAGTTTGTTTTTTTTTAAAGGCAGGGATTCCTAACCATGAGGATGTGGCTAATGTTTGGACCTCAAGTGCCACAGTCAAAGCTTTGGGATGCATACCTTAACTAGAGACAGGAAACATATTAGCTGTTATTTACAGCTTCCCACCACTTGATGGCCACAATGTGTTTATCGGTTGTTCAACAGACTCCAAAGAGCAGTAGAAAATATTCAGTTAGCTGCTGGTCTTGAGCAAAAGTTATGAAAAGTATTTAAAGTGAATAAAATGAAGCCTGTGCTGGAATAGTTAAAAACCAACGCTCTCAGCACCAGGATAGTGAGTCTGTAAGCAGTGTAGTCTGCTGAGTGAAGGCCAGTGACGATGGCTACATGAGCCCAACATGTGGGCCCAACAGCTCCATACAGTACAGGGGGGTTGCAGGAGGTCAAGGAGGTTGTGGTTGTGAGCTGTACATTACTACAGTACAGCTGTCTCACAGAGTGGGAGTAGAAGAGACAGGAGGTAAAGATGCACCAGATAGAAAACACCTGCATTAGCTTTTCAGTCATAAGAAACCAGACAAGCTGCTGCTAAACCTCTACGGACTCATGGCATCTGCAAGAAAACCAAGCTGGCAATCATCAGAAGCACCAATAAGAAGACAGACGAGCTGAAACAAATTCAACTAAAAGAAAAAACCAAGCAGAAGTGTAGTTAGTAAGTCTGTAAATGTTAAGCTGACAAGGAGATCTGTAATCAGTGCAGCTGTGCAAATGCAATCACACGCCTACAAAGACCAGAGCACAAAACCCAGCCAGCCCACCACCTATTCCTGCAGATAATGGCAGCCATGCCATGCCAGCCATTATTGATCAATATAATCACGCAGTCCCAGTAAAAAGTAACCTGAAAGAAAAGCTTATGACCTCCCTTCTCCTCATCAGCCTGTAGCCTGTCACCCTTCACCACCGTCGCTTCTTAGCAGACATAATCTCATTGTGTGACAGCTGACTGCGCCTGCACTTTTGTTTTGCTTGTATGTGACTGATGAGACCGATAATGGGTTTAAATTCCTAATGCATTTTCTGTCCAGTCGACTGCTGGGATGGTCAGGATGGAGAGCCCATCGTGCACCATGGCTACACCCTCACCTCCAAGATCCTCTTCAGAGACGTCATCGAGACCATCAACAAGTACGCCTTCGTCAAAAACGAGTAGGTTGAAACATACATGCCGACCCCTTATGTCTTTTTACAGACCTGCACAGCTGCAACAATCCAGCTGCTTGTTGCCAAGGTTCATAGATCTGTACATTAACAGTGACTAACAAACCATGACGTCTGTGTTTGGCTTTAATATGCATGAAAAAAACAAGCTGAGCCATAAAACTTGATTTATGGAACACCTTTCTTGATAAAATGCCATAGATGGATGAGTGTACGATGGAATATTTAGGAAAAATCTGTTTAAAGAGGAAGCATTTAGTTAAAAAGCTTCACAGAGTCTGCTGGCATTCCAGAGAAGATTGTGGCCTTTAATTTTCAGTCTAAGAACCAACATCTTCCAGTCTTCTCTGGTCAAAGAGGAGCCGAGACTACTTTAAAAATAAATGGTCTCAGGTCTCAATGGACCACTCAGTGGTCTGAGTGGATTGGATTATTTTATTAGAGCTTTTTACCAGTTCTTACATCACTGACTGAAATATTTCTTTCATCCAGAGCCACATGTTGCCCCACATGTGTGCATGTTTGGGTTGTTTACCCTCAGTCTCTGCACTGGACCCACAATGCACTATGTTTGGTGCGCTTCCTGTATTTGGTCACCTGACAGGGACAGAGGTCTACATTTGAAATGGGGCGAGTTCAGTTCTTTGGTGCGTTCACACAATACCCCAAACAAAACGTCATTCCCAACAAACGGACCAGGATTTTATTCAGAAAGGCTGCTGTATATGTGTTCTCTTCATAAGCCTGACTGTACACCTGTATGATCTGCAGATGATGCTTCATTTAGACGGGTGAATGAGATTTTCAGATCTACTCCCGAGGTAATGCTGCTTGTCATCATTTACTTAAAGTCCTGTCAGTTCATGCTGCAGCTAGATCAATGGAGAGAAGAGACCAGTTTTACATCTCATGTTGGTTTTACTCCCTACGTTTCTTATCCATCCATCCATTTTCTACCGCTTTTCCCTGAACGGGGTCGCGGGGGGCTGGAGCCAATCCCAGCTCACAATGGTTGAGAGGCAGGATACACCCTGGACATGTCACCAGTCCATCACAGGGCCAACACACACAGACAAACAACCATGCACGCACACACACACACACACACACTTACTCCTATGGGCAATTTCACCAATCAGCCTATCCCCAAGGTGCATGTCTTTGGACTGTGGGAGGAAGCCGGAGTACCCGGAGAGAACCCACGC
>JBAMHV010000014.1:25263642-25277651 GCA_037177535.1 Pseudomugil gertrudae
CCGGAGTACCCGGAGAGAACCCACGCTAACACGGAGAGAACCCACGCTAACACGGAGAGAACCCACGCTAACACGGGTAGAACATGCAAACTCCTCACAGAAAGGTTCCTGGTTTGACCCCCGCCCCAACCGAGGCTTGACCCGGCAATCTCCTTGCTGTGAGGCCACAGAGCTAACCAATTGCGCCATCGTGCAGCCCCGCTTCGTCCCCTTCAGTTATGGCTTGTAAATTAGAAGCACCTCACCATCTTATTTTGTTTTGGTGCTTTTGGCCAAATCGTTTTTATTCACTGTTAAAAACTGTGAATCAAACGTAAGGAATCCAGGGAAATATCCTAAAATATGTCTATATTTTCACCAGATTTGATTGGTGAGCCCATATTTTTCACAGTTCCATCAGATTGTTTAGCTTAAATTTGTCTCTGTGGGGAATTAAACATGATGTCTGCAGACGGAGGATGAGAAAAACATTTTGTTGTGTGTAGCTACTGTAGGGCTTTAAACTACATGCAGAGATTGTTTTTATCTCCTCAGAAAGATTTAATGATAGAAGTAGCAGATCCTCATCTTAAAACCTTCTTCCTGGGGAGTATTTTGGATGGATTGGTTGATCTGTGCAGCTGCAGCAGATTCATGTTGATATTCCTGCACAGAAATGCTGACCTGCTCACCGATGCTTCACTCCTCCCCTCCAATGACTGAAAACATGTCTGGTTCAGTGGAAAGGAGATTAAGGAAAATGCCTGCACAATCTGCAGCTAGAAATTCTGGGTCAGTTTAGTTTGACTTTGCTAAAGTAGTGCTGCCTTTTTGTTAACAGCTGCAGCATTTCAAATCAATACGGTTCCACTTTGCACTTCTGAAACGGTTTCATTGCTGCCTGAGGCTCATGGGAATGCCACTCCGTTTGCTTTATTGTTCTACTTAATCTCTTGAGTATCAAGCTTCTGTGGGTAAATGGTGAAGTTCCACCATAACAACCTGGATCTATATTTATGTTCTCCATTTTGAGCAAAAAGGCTCTTGACAGCGAGGCAGGACTTGTGAGGTTACAGAGGATGAAACATTCATCTGGTTTTGTTTCATAGTAGTTGAGTTACACATAAAAACACCCAACACCTCACAATTCCATGAAAAAGATGGAGCTTTTGAAGGAATACAGTGGTTTTGCTGGAAGCTCAGCCTGCTGGATCCAGAACCAAACCAACCTTTCAGTAACTTGAGCACATTAAGCTCTGTGTGTTCTCGGTCTAGTTGTAGTTTTTTAGTTTCACTGCTGTAACTGAAGCATGAACGCAGTGCAGGGAGACAAATTCATCCTAAACAGGAATGATTCTATTGAGTCGCGCTTACAGAGCTACGTAAAAACAAACATTTCATTCAAACTCAGGCGTCCGAGTCTCAATTATTCAGAGATGAGCACAGAGGATTTGCTGTTCAGGCTCCAAAATGAGATCAGAGCAAATACACAGTAATAATGGCCACCGTCCTGCTCTGACGCACAAACTGTAAATTATGCATCCTTCTCTAAATGTGAACCGTTGCTTTGCTCCTGTGGAGGAGATAAATTCTAAGATTATCTGTGATCTTTGAGCTGGAGGCTGCAGGAATAAGTATTTAATAAGTTCAGTTTATTTCCACCTCTTCTCTCCCTCATTTCCACAAAAGCTTGTAAAATGTATCAACTTTCATTTGCAAAGCAAAATCAGCTGTTTCTGTAAACGGAACAAAAACCGACCAGTTTGCTCAGCTGGGATCCAAACTGGGATCCATAATCCCAGAAAACTTTCCTAATGTTTAGTCAGGCAGAAAGAATCACAGGATCCGAAACACAACAAGGTAAAATGTGTAGAAACAAACAATAAGGTCTTACACTCCACAAAGACTGGAACCAGTGCAGGAAACAAGACGGGTGTGAGAAGGAAAGGGTTAACCTCTGAGAGGATGCTCAGCTGCAAGATCACATGAGCAGAAATGACAAGTTGCAGAGGCCCAAAACTCTGGTGGATTCCTAAAGAAATCTCTTCATGTGAGGAATTTTGTGCCCTCCCGCAGGTAACCTCCTTCAGTTTAATCCATCCTTACAAGTAATGAAATGTCTCAACAGTTCCACAACGGTTAGGAGCCACTTGAATGCATAAAAATAGCATTGTGAAAGCTCCAACCTTTACCCAAAAGCTAATTTCCACCCAGATTGGGACTTCAGCTTATAGTCCAAACACCATTAGATTAATTGATGATCAACACCTTTAGTATTTGGATTAATAATAATAACACAGCAGCTATGGTAGACCTGGCTGCAAAATAACACACATGATCTGTTTACTGAATGGTTTTTATTATGCCCACCAAATCTGTTCCGACTTGCAGAAATGCTCTGAGAATGCAGATTGAGGCAGATTAACTAGTGCAGCAACAGCCATGAAATCATCCTAAAACTGGGAAAGTTCTGATTTTTTAATGTTTCAGATGATTTTTTTTACTAAATTTACACATTGAAACCTTTGATTCAGCGATGCCACTAATCTGTTCTTTCAGTTACTTAGTTTTCATTTTGTTTGCTGCAACATGATGAAATGAGAATATGCTGCTGTGCTTCAGTCTGCAGAAACATGCCTACCGCTGCGAGTTAACCCAGCTCTGAAAAATCCTCATAAAGCAGCAGAAACCCCTCCTCACACCTGAGCACACACACACACTCCTCTCGGTTTCTGCCTCAGAAAGGTGATAATCTCATTGACACACGCACAGAGAAAATCTCTATTTTTAGATCTCGTCTCTTCAAGTACGACGGAGGAGAAAGTGCTGCCTTTGTGCACATATTCCCCCTCGCTGCATGTTTGTGAAAACATGATTGTGGATGCTGTATTGCACAGATAATTGGCTAAAATGGAGCAGGGTGATGAGACGGCGTTTCACATCAAAGAGGAATCGGATGAAATGACGTCTTCTGAGTTATCACAGCTTGTTGTAAATGAGTTGTTTTCATCGCATTCAGTGCTGCTAATATGACTCTAGATGCACCATGCTTCCTTTTAAAATGCTAAATATCTGCTCATTTGTTTAAATCCCTTCAGCATTCACATTGAAGCATTTCATAAGTAAATCTTGAAACATCACAGGTATTTGCAGGGTTTGATGCTTCGTGCTGAACTTTAAAACTGTCCGATTTAATTTCATATCAAAGCATAAAAGAGCAGCTTTCTGTAGGAGCACCGGCATTTTCCTACCATCCTTCCTCCCTATCCTCTTCCATCTTCCCACCACAGAGAATCTGAGAAACGCATAAATCCAGCAGCAACACATCCATGAAATCCTGGTGACAAGTCATTAATAATGGTGAAATTAATATTTAACACCAATATCGCACTGTGTGGCTCACAGTATGGCTGAAGTGACACATGCATGCAACACGCCTGTCTCACTGTGACATGCATGTCAAAAGAAACATGGAGGTGAGTCTGAGGTTGCATCAGATATGGGCCTGAGCCTGGATGGGCTCGGAAAGCTGGCTTTGATAATAAAACTGAGATTAGTCTGAAAAGGAGAAACATCAGTATGAATGTCATCGTCTGCTGTTCTGCCGCTAGAGGCAGTGCAGAAAACTGCAGGGTCCTGATTGGTCTGTCCTGCCGGCGGGGAAAGAGCCCTTTACTTTAGCTGGAGTGAGTTTGTGTCATAAAACTAATTAAAAGTATGAGTCCCATCAGAAGGTTGTTAGAGGCAATGCTCTGTGCTTGTGTCTGCTGCTTCATCCTGTTATAAAATGCCTCGTAACTGCTGCACAGCTGTTCATCTTTACCCAGAATGCTCGGGTGTGACGGTGCTACGAGCAATCATGTTGGACTGAAAACTTTTCTTTGTTCTCATTCCAAACTCACAGTTCCAGCTGTATTATTTACACTATAAATGTATTGAGCTGCAAATGTGACGTTAAATCTTCAAATGATCTGCAACACTAAGAGCTTCTTACCACTGCCGGGCTCGCTGAAGGTTTTCCTGCTGGTGTCCTCTCAGTCATCAGACTGATGCTATCTCATACATAATCTGTTCATGGTGCTAACGCCGGACTGAGACATCAGCTTGAGCTGCTTCTGACGTGTATTAGTGAATATTTATAATCTGCTATATTCCTATCTAGGTCCTGCAGCATTGGCCTTCACTGGCTTCTCAGGGGCATTATTATTATTATCATTACTGTTATTTAGCTAAACTACAAATTTGTAAACAAACAAAAGCTTTAATTCTTGCTCTTGGTAATAATTTAAATGTCCTCTTTGAAGCTGCTCATCGGGTCTTATCATGTGAACGTAATCATTTTTCTTGACATTGTCATGATAAGCATAACTAAAACATGCATTTGGAATATTAAATATGTATTGATGTGTTTAAAGCCTCTGTGCTTTTCCCCAGCTACCCCGTCATCCTGTCCATAGAGAACCACTGCAGCGTCCCTCAGCAGAAGAAGATGGCCCAGTACTTGACCGAGATCCTGGGGGACAAACTGGACGTGTCCAGTATTAAAGCAGACGAGTCCTCGCAGCTGCCGTCACCAGAAGCGTTGAAGGGGAAGATCCTCGTAAAGGTGACGTTAGAGCGATGATGTGTAACATGTGCTTTCATGTCATTACAACTCACAGAGACACTTCAGGAGACGGGCTGATTTGAAATGAGACCAGAAGCACCTTGAATTAAGGCTTCAAGAATAAACCAACATACTGAGCTATTGCAATATTTTGTCTGTCAATATACCACTATCAAGTTTTATCACCATGAATTTTGTTTCACTTAAACTCAATGGGCATTTAAAGTCCTTTATTCATAAAGATGTAAACATTTCAAAGAATAACTGTAAAGTTTAGTTCTGATGAAACAGATTTTATTACTTTATCCATCTTCTAAATCAAGAGTAAGAGTTTATTCAGTAAATTGACATCAAGCATGTAGCAGCTTTGACAATGAAGTCGTTATCAGTATAAAAGACACCGTTCCACAACCTCAGACTCCAAAGTCCACTATGGCCAAGACAGAAGAAATGTCAGAAATGTCAGAGGACACCAGAAACAAAATCATAGAGCTGCAGCAGGCTGAGAAGACTGAATCTGCAGTAGGTAAGGGGCTTGATGTGAAGAAATCACCTGTGGGAGCTAAAAATCTCCCTTGATCTGGAGCTCCATACAAAATTTCACCCTGTGGGGTTGAAATGATCACAAGAACGGAGAGCAAAAGTCCCACATGGGGGGAACTAATGAACAACCCGCAGAGAGCTGGGACCACAGTAACAAAGGCTATCATCAGAAACACTGCTGTCAGGGAAGTCCCACACTGCCAGACGTGTCCCCCTGCTAAGGCCAGTACACGTCCAGGCCCGTCTGAACTTTGCTAGAGAGCATTAGGATGATCTGGAATAGGATTGGGAGAATCTCATACGTCATGTTTGGAGAAGAAAGAATGATTTTGCATTCAAAGAACATCATACGCACTGTGAAGCATGGGGGTGGAAACATCATGCTTTGGGCTGGTTTTTCCTCAGACGGACCAGGTGATCTGTGTAGAGGAAAGAATGAATGGAGCAGTGTATTATGAGTGAAACCCTTCCATTAGAAGGGCATTGGAGATGAAATGTGGCTGGATCTTTTAGCACGACAGTGATTCCAAACACACTGCTGGACAACGAACAAATGGCTTCGTAAGAAGCATTTCAAGATCCTGGAGCGGCCTAGTCAGTCTCCAGATCTCAGCTCCAGAGGAAATATTAGGATGGAGTTGAAAGTCCGAGTTGCCCAGCCACAGCCCAAAGCATCGCTGCTTAAGAAGAGATGAGCATGGAGGAATGACTTACCGAACTTAGAACTTAGAACTTAGACTTACCGAAAACATTTGACCTCTGTTATTGCCAACAGGCCAACATATAACAAAGGATTAAGATGAACTTTTGTTACTGACAAAATACTTATTTCACACATTTTATAACATTTCTTTAAAACCTCACAATGTGATTTTTTTTTTTCTGGAAATTTTACTTATTCTGTCTCTAATAGCTGAAATATACCTATAATGCCACTCGTCTTTTCAAGTGGGATAGTTTGCACACCTGGAGTCTGAATAAATCCTGCACTCTGTTCTGTAGATGGAATATTTCCACTGAAAGTACTGGAAGAAATTTGTCTCAAAGTTGTGTGAAAAAACGGTTCTTGCACATTTTGTTAATGACAAAAGTTATGATTTTCCATGAAAAATTTTGCACCCTGGACCTGACAATTAAATTCAATCCAGCTTTATTTGTATAGTGTCACTTCACAACATTGTTCCCTCAGGGTGTTTTACAGACACATCATTTAGATACACCACATTACTGCAGAGGTTTGCAGTAATGCAAGCAGGAGATCGCTGATAGTGCAACATTAATAAGGGAAACTTGCTCTTCTGTCTGACAGGGGAAGAAACTTCCTCCAAACATTGATGAGAATGCAGAGGAGGGAGATGTTTCTGATGAAGACAGTGCTGATGAGATGGAGGATGACTGCAAGCTGATGAATGGAGATGTATGTAGTGTTTGTTTTCTCCAGGCTCTGTGCTCGTATTCTGTGTTTTAAAGTCTATGGTTGCTACTGCTGCTTCTCTGTGAGGCTATTTGTTCTCATTACCTGCTCTCCTCTCGTTTGTCCTTTCTTCCTCTCCAACTTTTGCTTGCTTCTATCAAAGTGGAAGGTACTGTATCAAAGCTCATCTCTGGTCTCTTATGACATCCCACCTCATCATGTCTCATATTTACTCATCTTGCCTGTCAGTTTTGTGTTGGGTTTTTCACCTGGAACCGAATCTGCAACAAATAACAAGAATAAAAGTTTGCAGTGCAGAAATCAAGTTACTGTTGTAAGTTTTCATATAAGTTATGCTTTGTTAGGTATAAAGCATGAAGGTTTCATTAGAATGGGGGTGGGGAACCCTGGTCCTCAGGAGCTGGAAGCCTGCTGGTTTTCCATGTACCCCTGGTCCATCACAGCTGATATAAACATGCACAGCAATGCATTCATTTCAATCTGTTGTGTTAGAACCATAAAAGATGCACAGACCCTCCCAGAAGGTTTCTGAAGAGCAATAATGAAGCTTGTTGGTTGGTTGAAGTTAGTTGTAGTTGGTAGAAACTTCCAACACCAAAATATTCTCTTAAGAATTAGATTTTTTTTTTTGCCAAAATACACATTTAGTAGTTAATTAAGCAAATAAGTTGAATGAATAAATGGTAAAGAGTTTTTCTCAGTGTGAGGGAGAGTAAGGGAGAATGAATAACATGCAGCATTCTGCATGAGACTGAAATGTTTCATCAGAAAAGAGTCTTTATGCTCGTTTGTGCTCAAGTGATCCATGAATCCACTCTGCCATCATCTGGCTGAACTGAGCATGTGCAGTAAGCAGCAGGGGCTTTGATTTGTTCGCTTTCATCTGCACAGATCCAAGTCTGACCCAGTCCTTGTGTGGAGTCTGCACTTTGCCTGAGTCTTTAACGGCTTGCTAGGACTCGATCAGCAGGTCTCTGAATCATTGCTGACACAAGGAGGGCTGGAAAAATGTGGAAAAGCTGTTAGACTGCAGGATGGTGAAGTTACTCAGAAGTAGTGCTTCACTCTGCTGCTCCGAGTGGAACAGAACCTCCTCATCCTTGGTTTTCCTGCCAGGTAACAATAATGGCATCTCTAGTTGCCATGCCAACAAAGGGGAGATAGGTGCTCTTTCCAATGTCAATCTATGCAGACTCATTCAGCAATAAATCCCGGCTACATGTCCATGTGATGATATACATTCAGTCTCTAAATGTCTTCATGCTGCGGGTGTGGTTGTCTCAACATTGGTGTGCACAAGGTTCAGCACGCTGTGGAAGACTGTACGAGTTCAGTTGCTTTAGAAAAGGTTTGTGCAGGAAAATGACACACCATTCAGGTCTGGTCTCTGTCTGAGTTAGGTTCTGTGAATCATTTGGATATTTTTTAGGATTCATTTCTACCATTTTAGGAACCAACACACAGGATTCATGCATGTTTACTCATCCACCATGCTGGGAGCTGCTTCTTCCAGTAACATGATCCTCCATCTTTCCTCCTTATTTCAGTCCTGTGGGTTTTCTGCATGATGCATCAGTCTGGTCTGACCTGCATGTGGTGGATCTTCTCTCAGATCCTCAGAAACTTTAATTGTTCAGCTGAAATTGTTAAAAAGGGTTTTTTCTGTTATGTTTCTGAGTATGTTGGACCTGGCAGCTGCTGGTATCTGCTTGGGTTGCTTTGCTTTCACCTTCACTTGAAACTAAACTTCACATGTTGTCCTGTGACAACCTGTCATAGTTGGTTGAACTCAGTCTTATAGCTATTCCTAAATATCAGCCAGATGCAGCCATAATTTATTCTGAGTCACTCTTCACCATGACAATGAAAATATAAAAACTGTAAGCGATATGTTCTCACATCTGGAAAGGTTTATCTGCCTGAGCTGTTTAACATGCATATACATTGTTATGTAATGATGGACGGCTACATTCTGGCTCCAGCCAGCCATGTGTTTAAGCCTGCTTTGACTGGAGCAGGGCAGGCTTGTCCACGTTGCACAATAGTTTTAAAGTTAAAGCATGACCTGCTGCCATGCCCCTTTGAGGTGGAATCTGATTGGTCGACTCTGCAACTAAAATAAAGCAGAGAATGTCTACCCAAAGAAGAAAGAATACATTTTAGTTGTTTTAACTGCATTTCAGGATTTTTCTTCTAACAAACATTTTAAATGATCTGAAATAAGACTAACGTCTAACTTCCTGTTGGCGTGTACAGACCAGCTTCATGTTTTTATGAAGCATACATGTCCATCATACATGTTCTGTCCTCATCTTGCAGACATCAGCCAACAGGAGGCAGGTGGAGAACATGGCCAAGAGAAAGCTGGACAGCCTGATGAAGGAGTCAAAGATCCGAGACAGAGAGGACCCAGACAGCTTCACCATTGCAGCGCTGCCTCCTGCTGGGAAGCCCACAGATAAGACGGACAGCAAGGTATACTGGCAGTTTGCTGGTCTCGTTCTCCACACTTACTTCCAACATCTACACAGAATGATGTTGGTTTTACCAAATCTGAGCCAACTAAAGAAGCAAAAATGCTTTAAGAGTTTAAACTGGAATTTCTGCTTTTTCTTACTAAATATTTAGGATGTCTTTTGTTTTTACTTAACAAACTGCTGCAGAGCAGTCCAAACTTTCCAGTTAGAACATTGATGGGTCTGAAAGGAGGTTCCAGGATCTGTTTTATATTGTTTTATTGTAAATTCCTGCTCTGCAGCAGTTTTTGTGTCAAAGCTGCAAAAAAACATGTTTTCATGTGATTTTTCTATGAAAATATCCATCCATCCGTCCGTCCGTCCATTTTTAATGACCTGCCAGTGTAGTGCCAGCCCCTTTTTATAGGGGGAGAGTCTTCACCCTGCTTGGCACTCACAGACATGCCCCAGCCAATCCTGGCTGGGAGAGTGTAATAAGTGCTTCTGATGAAGTCACGCTCACAGCGTTCCCATAGTGAGACACTTACTCATGCTACTTGGAGAACCAGGGTTACGCAAGTAACCTAAAGTTTCTGCTTTTCAGTGATAGTTGATAGTTTGAAGGAACAGCTGGTCAAGCAGAAGGACAGCTGAGAGCGTACATAAATCTATACACTGATAACTGTCTACATTTCTTTCATAGCATTCGTTTCGTGTCTCACTATGGGAAAATACTTAGTCCCGGATTGCGTAAGGCGTAAGCAGAAGGACTTAAGTAACCCATTGTCATGAACGACCTATTATTCACAACCTGCAGGTGTGGTTAGTGCCAGACTGAGCACTGAATGAGCCAGTGATGGCATTGTAACATCCAGCCTATAGTTAAAAATGTGGGGTTGGCCCATGCTGCGGCACAGATCTCTTGAAAGGATACGCCCCTAAACAAGGCCCAAGAACTGGAGAGACCTCTGGTATGAGTGAGCACGTAGGCCCTCTGAAAGCTGAAGCCACTAGGAACTATAAGCTAAAGTGATTGCGTCAACAATCTAGTACGACAGCCGCTGTGTGGACACGTTTCCCCAGATTGGCTTTAGCCTTTGAAACAAACAGCTGATCATTTCTCCTGAGGGTCCTGGTTTTGTCCAGGCAAAGCTCGCACTGGGCAAAGCGTGTGTGACCGCTGCTGACCCTCTGACAAGGTGGGGGATTAAAAGCCATCAGATTGATTGGGGAACACGACCCCAGCACTTTAGGCAAGAAAGCAGGGTTAGGGAGCAAGCTCACCTTTTCATCACCTGCAGAGAACTTTGTGCATGATGAATGCACTGAAAGTGCATGAATCTCACCTACACGTTTTGCTGAAGCAAGCGCCAACAGCAACACTGTTTTTAATGTTGACACCTTCAGATTCACCTGATCCAGAGGCTCAAAGGGTGGGGATGTTAATGCATCTAACACCAGGGGAAGGTTCCATGATGGCGGAACCTTCATGACAGGCAGCTTGCTTTGAGCTCCTCATGAACCGAGCCACCAACGGGTGCTGACCCACAGTCTTTCCCTCAAAACCAACTTGGCATGCTGAGATACATGCTGCCAAATACACCTTGATGGTTGAAAAAGCTTTCATTTTCTCCACCAAGTCTTGGAGGAAAGCCACACCCCCGCTAGCGTTGCCGCAATCAGTGCTACGGGTGGGAATGCATACAGAAGGACCTGGGGCCACTGAATGACGAGGGCATCCACTCCCAGTGGAGCATCCTGGTCGCACAGAGAAAAGAACAGGTTTGCACACAGGTCCACTGACGGTTGACCAAAATGTTGCCAGATCATTCTGGCCACATCTGGGGGAAGTTTCCACTCTGCATACAGGGGAGACCCCTGGAGAGCAGCTATGCGCCCCAGCGTTGTATTCCCCTCATGTGCAGGCGACCCAATGGGACCACTGCCAGCGCTGATGCCATCAGTCCTAGCAGCCTCCTGCACAGTCTGGGTGAAACCAGGTTTCCTCTGCGACCCGTGCTAAGCAGTCCGTCAGAGATTTCACCCTTTCTGCAGTCAGCCTGATTTTGGCCTGAACTGAATCCAGAGACGAACCTATGAATGAAATGCTCTGAGAAGGAATCTTCATATTTATCCCGAAGCCCAGATCCACTGCGTGATCTGCTGCCTCTCGCTGAGTGGACATTGAGATCAGCCAGTCCTCTATGTACATGGCCACTCTGAAACAGAATCCTTCAGAAGCAATAAGTCCTTCAGCTTCAGATTTTATCTGTTTGGATTTTGTGTAAAAAAATCTTCTGCTGATCTTTTTAAATCCATCCTCAGTTGTAGAGCTGTAAGTCAAACCATTAGAGATGTGGTTCCAGTTTGCACCACTGGTTTTGTTTAATCTCATCATGAATAATTACATCTTGGATCTGTGCTACAGGAAGGGTCTGCAGGTGCTTTAGCTCCATTCCTGTTTGAGATCTCACTCATGGAGCTTGTTTCCTCTGTGTCAGGGTAAAAGCGACGATGGGACAGATACAGCAGACGAGGTGAATCCCAGCAGCACCAAGAGAACAAGCCGCTCCTTCATCGGAAGCTTCTCCAAACGCAAGGTTGACTTTTATTTACCTTCAGCTTCTTGTCGATCTAAATGAAGGTCCATTTATGTTAAGAAGACTGATACGCTGATGGTTTCGTTTTGCTTCAGTCCTACCTGCATGACTCTTTCAGCCAGGAGGAAATGTTTTCAGGTGGTGTAAAACTTTCACTGTCCTTTTCAACCCTAAGCCACAACATCCTGCAGTTGGTGGGTCTGACATTTATGGCCAGTCACTGTCCATTCTCTCCTTGCTTATACCACACTCTCCAGAGTACGGTATACATCTGTTGTGGATCAGCTGCTTTTTCAGTCCCTCTTGCCTCCGAGGCGTCGGCCGGTGCACCTGTCTTCATGTGCAGCAACTTGCTCCACATGGAAATAAGCATCTTTACATGAAAAGACTTGGTGTGGAATTTCTACCATTGTGAACTCAGTTTTAGTTATTAGATTGAAATTATATTGGATGATGGACATCTATCGAAATCCAAGCTGCCTATAAATAAGACCTAGCTGAGCTAACTCTGATCAAATGGCTTACAGAGGTAGATGGGCTAAAGCTGAAGTCCAGAAAAAATGGTATTTTACATTTTTGGTTGCTTTTCTTTTCCCTTACACATTACCCCTGTTTGTTTTTTAAAAATCCTTTTTCTGTCTTTCCCTGTCAAGCAGAAAAAATCATCTAAGCTGAAGAAGACATCGAGCTTTGAGGACACAGACACAGACCAGGAGAGCACAAGCAGTGCTCCCCGAGCCCCGGTGCACCACAGCAAGTATGATACACACACACAGAAACACACACACACTACCAGCAGACTGCAAAGTTCAAGCTGAACTTTCTCTGCGAGAGACTTTTTTAAAAATGCAAACTAAAGAAACATTAAACCATTCGACATGCCACACACACAGCAAAAATATGTTTTTCTTTGTATTATTTAAAATAATTTTAAATTCAATAAACTACTATCCTCTGACTGTCGTCCTCTACTGCTCCACAGAAAGAAGAAGACCATGAAGCTTTCCAGAGCTCTGTCTGATCTGGTCAAGTACACATGCTCTGTGGGTCTCTACGATATCGATGCACAAGGTAAGCAACTTTCAGCAGTGGTAGCCCGATCCCATCTGCAGCAGTGACTGCTGCTTTAACCTGCACGTGGGATCTGAAACTGACTGGGTTCATGCAGGAAACTGCAGCTGGCAGGTGTCATCGCTTAGTGAGACCAAAGCCCATCAGGTGATGCAGCAGAAAGCCACCGCTTTCATCCAGTTCAACCAGCGACAGCTCTCCCGCATCTACCCGTCATCGTACCGCGTAGACTCGTCCAACTTCAACCCCCAGCCCTTTTGGAACGCCGGCTGCCAGCTCGGTCAGTGTTGAAACTGCCCCTCTGTGTCAGTCCTAAAATATTCAGCTCAATTCAAATAACAGAAAAAAATTCTTTGGTTTTCAGTTGCACTTAACTACCAGTCTGAAGGCCGGGTTCTTCAGCTGAACAGAGCCAAATTCTACAGCAACGGCAACTGTGGCTTCGTCCTCAAACCCACCTGCATGTGTGAAGGTCTGTGTGGCAGTAGCACATGTGTTCAACAAACGCATCATGGATTTTATTTTATCTTTTCACAGTGAAACATGAGCCATCCTGGAACACCAAGACTGAATAAAGTTCAAAAACATACTTGATTTGACCCTGAAATATAAATATATAACTAACCAAAATATTGTCTAACATTAAATCTATTGAATCACTATATCACATCTTAAGCTTCTGATTGAAACCTCTAGGTGCCTTCAACCCAAACCTGGAGGACCCACTGCCAGGTCAGATGAAGAAACAGCTGGTGTTAAAGATCATCAGTGGACAACAGCTGCCCAAACCCAAAGACTCGATGATGGGTGACAGAGGAGAGGTAGGACACACTGGACACGACTGCTGGTCTTTGTCACCCTCCTCTCTGTTAGATGCTACTTCATCTCTGTATACATCTGTGTTGTGCTCGGAGAATACAGACTCAGGTCAGCTGGTCCAGTTTAAACATGGAGAAGCAGCATTTAGCTGTTATGCTACAAACTGCCAGTAGAGACTAAACCCTAACTACATGTAAACACTTTAAAATCCAAGTTAAACGTTATGCACCTGTGGCTGAAGTATGCACGGTAACTTTAGACTGATTTCATCAGGATTTTATTGAATTGTATTAATTTGCTGTTGCCTTTTTACTAATTTTTAATGCTTTCTTTGGACCATCTGTGACGCTTTGAATTGTCGTGCACATGAAATGTGACGCACAAATAAATCTGCCTTGCTTCCGCAGCCACCGTCAGGTATAGCTTAGACTTAGACAACTTTATTCATCCCACAAGGGGCAATTAGTTTGAGCAGCACAGACAACACAAAACATTCAGTT